>CAUYLG010001030.1:0-75828 GCA_963573385.1 Cacajao melanocephalus | reverse complement strand
AGTTCTTGCTTGTTCTCAAAAAATTTTATTTTTCCTTCACTTATGAAGCTTAGTTTGGCTGGATATGAAATTCTGGGTTGAAAGTTCTTTTCTTTAAGGATGTTGAATGTTGGCCCCCACTCTCTTCTGGCTTATAGGGTTTCTTATGAGAGATCTGCCGTGAGTCTGATGGGCTTCCCTTTGTGGGTAACGTGACCCTTCTCTCTGGCTGCCCTTAGCATTTTCTCCTTCATTTCAACCCTGGTGAATCTGACAATGTTGTGCCTTGAGGTTGCTCTTCTTGAGGAATATCTTTGTGGTGTTCTCTGCATTTCCTGGACTTGAATATTGGCCGGCCTTGCTAGGTTGGGGAAGTTTTCCTGGATAATATCCTGAAGAGTATTTTCCAGCTTGGATTCATTCTCTTCGTCACATTCAGGTACACCTATCAAACATAGATTAGGTCTTTTCACATAGTCCCATAATTCTTGGAGACTTTGTTCATTCCTTTTTACCCTTTTTTCTCTGATCTTGCCTTCTCATTTTATTTCACTGAGTTTATCTTCGACCTCTGATATCCTTTCTTCTGTTTGGTCAATTCGGCTGTTGAAACTTGTGCATGCTTCGCAAAGTTCTCGTGTTGTGTTTTTCAGCTCCACCAATTCATTTATATTCCTCTCTAAGTTATCCATTCTTGTTAGCATTTCGTTAAATCTTCTTTCAAGGTTCTTAGTTTCTTTGCATTGGGTTAGTACATGTTCTTTTAGCTCAGAGAAGTTTCTTATTATCCACCTTCTGAAGCCTGATTCTTCAGTTCATCACACTCATTCTCTGTCAGGCCTTGTTCTCTTGCTGATGAGGAGCTGCAATACCCTGTAGGAGGAGAAGCATTCTGATTTCGGGTGTTCTTAGCCTTTTTGCACTGGTTTCTTCCTATTTTTGTGGATTTATCCACCTGTCGTCTTTGTAATTGCTGACTTTCAGATTGGGTCTGAGTGGACGTCCGGCTTGTTGGTGATGAAGTTTTTTCTGTTTCTTAGTTTTCCTTCTGCAGATGCCCTTTCCCCGCAGAGCTAGGCTTTCCTGGGTTCAGCTGTGCTTACTGTGAAACTCTCAGTCCTCAGCTCTTCCAATTGCTGTTCTTGTGGGGATGGGACCAGCGGAGCCCGACTCAAAGGGCACCCAGTCCCATATACTCCACACTGAGAAGGGCTGTGCTGGCCAAAAGAGCCACGCTGGCAACCTGTGTGGCTCCTCCGCTGGGTAGCTCCCAGTTTGTGGGCAACAGAAGTTCCTCTGAAATTGCGGTGTCCACATGCTCTTTGCGCTTTCATTGGGAGCTGCAATCCTGAGCTGTTGTTAATCGGCCATCTTGGATCTCTCTCTGCCCGGTGATGAAGTTTTTCCTGTTTCTTAGTTTTCCTTTGGCGGATGCCCCTTCCCAACAGAGCTGGACCTTCCTGGTTCGACTGTGCTTGCTGTGAAACTCTCAGTCCTCAGCGTTTCCAATTGCTGTTCTCCTTGTGGGGATGGGACCAGCCGAGCCTGACTCAAAGGGCACCCCATCCCGTATACTCCGCACCGAGAAGCACTGTGCCGGGGACTGAAAATTTATTTTCTTTTAGTATAATGAAGATTTTCTTCCATGATCCTCTAGATTGCAGTGGTCTAGTCATCTGGAAATCTGACATTTTTGTCTGTCAAACTATTTTGATTTGCTTTGTAGATGATTTGACACTTTGGCTGTTTTTAAATAAAACATTTATTTAAACATTTTATATTAAATTTTATATTTAATTTTAAATAATAAAATATTTAAAATATTTATTTTGTCTTTGGTGCTCTGAAGTCATTTCTATAATATGCTTAGATGTTGATATATTATAATTTATTCTTCTTAGAATTCCTTCTCTTAATTAAATAATTATAATCTCATTAAATATGAAATATTTTCAATGAATAACTTTCTTGATATTCCTTGGGCCACAATATCACTACTTATATTTCTAAAACTTCAATATGTTATACACTAAATGTTTTTATATTATTCTTCATATCTCTTAAGTCCTATTAAACATTTTAATATACTTTCTCATTTTTGAAAATATCTTATTTCTTTGTTATTCTTTTAATATCTTTTATTTTTTTAAAATCTTTAATAAGTCTATTTCAGATCCTACATGCACTAATTATTGGCAGCAACACTAGCTTGTTTTTCTGTTCATACTAATTATGGCTACTCTGCTTTATGTTTTTAATTTAAAGTAATATGATAGGAATTTGTGTTTGAGAAAATTTCAGTCCCAAGTTTAGTGTAAATTCCTCCACAGAAGATTTGCATTTGCCATCCCTAGATACGTGAGGACATTACCATAGTGGTATGTCTTTAAAGTTTTTATTTATTTTCTTTCAGGTTTAACAGGAATTATGCATTTCAAAAATGTTTGGATGTGAGCTAATATTTAAGGGTTTTTGGGAGGATTTTTAAATCTTCTCTACCCTAGTCAAGCTCTTAACAGGCATGTTTCTTTATATCTCCCTCTGTAAGGAGAAAACTTCCTGACCTCACCTGTTACTCTGGAGGAAATCAAATTTATATTGGATGGGGTCTTAAATTCCATCACCCATCTCATTCAGTCCTTTGTGACTTATTTTAACCAGAAGAATTTCATATTTTTAATTCTTTTCTATATGTTTAAATTTATAATTATGATGGATTCTTAATGTGTGTATTTATGGGATACATGTGATGTTTTATTATAGACATACAATGTCTAATGATCAAATCATGGTAACTGTGATTCCCATCATCTCAAACTTATCAGTTTTTTGTGTTGTGAACATTCCAATTCTATTCTTTTATAATAGTTATTTTAAAATATACAATAAATTATTGTTAACTATAGTCATCCTATTTTGCTATTGAATAATAGCTCTTATTCATTCTATCTATCTATATATTTATCTCTTTTAACTGTCACTTCTTTATCCCCACCCACTTCCCACCACAACCCTTCACAGCCTCTGGTAGGCATCATTCTACTCTCTATGTCCATGAGTTCAAATTTTTTTAAGCTCACACATACGAGTGAGAATATGTGATTTTTATCTTTCTGTGCCAGACTTATTTTACTTAACATATTGTCCTGCAGTTCCATTCATATTGCTGCAAATGACAGGATTTCATTCTTTTTATGGCTGAATATTTCATGTGTATATGTATCACATTTTCTTTATTCATTCATCCATTAAATGGACAATGAAGTTGATTCCATATCTTGGCTATAGTGAAAAAGGCTGCAGTAAATAAAATTATTATTTTATAATATATTTATATTTATAAGCATTCTTGCATGTAGATGAAAGTAGAGAATAAATGCTTGGACAAAAATTATCAGTCATTAGTGTGTATATGCATACTTCAGTCCTGTTGATTTGACTAATAATTTTTGGTCCGTTAACATACTCAAATCAGCTAAGGGTAGAGGCCCAGCTACAGATATAGCTTGACTATGTATTCAGTTTAAAATTCCAGTAATTTTCAACAGCATCTATTTTTTTCAGTTAGCACTGATGGCAGATAGACAAAAAGTATATTGCAAGTTTGATGTACATGAAAAAGCAGTTTGAATTATACTGGCTTACTCTCAAAGTATATCATGATCCAAAGTAAAAGTATATCTAGCATAGGTATATCAAAAATATGTGAACCTAAATGTAATCAGCATAACATTTCCATAATCATCATTGGCATAGTAGCCAATTAAGCTAATTTTCTTTGCATCTACTCTAAGCAGTATGCTGTAAATGTTTTACAGAGAAAGAAATGTTTAAAATTTCCCATCCTCTGAATCTGTTTCTGTGAATTAGCAGGTACCCCTCACTTCTGTGGGTAATACCAAGCTAAAGGCACACAAATTATTTTTAGTGTCTTGGCCCCATACACTGTTCATCTCTAAATAGTTTAATAGCTTTTATACGTTCATTGTATCTTTTACTACCAAGGGTGAAGCAGAATACGTCCTTAAAACAGAACTGTATCCATGAACCTCTGTATACCAGCATTTCAGAAAAACTCTAGGCCACAACTCTTATTTAAGTTTCTAAGCCTATGTTGCTGTGTATCACAGTCCCTTTTTGTTGTTGTTGTTGTTTATCATTCAATTATTATTTACTTCTCAATAAAGGTTAGGTTCAACTTTTTGTTTCCGTGTTCTCTCTAGTTCTCAAAATGGCTTTTGTTCGTGGATGCAGTCTTTGTTGCTTCTTTTGCTATAGAACCATTATTTGAGTAACATCTCTAGAGACCTCAGCCTGGCTGGGCTGTCCTCACCCTTGCTTATTCAAGAGAAGAATTAGAAAATGTGCTAACAAATAACCAAGGGAAGGCGTATTAATGAAAATTTGTCCAACAGCCACGCCAGCCTTCCACCAATCAAATTAATCTAAGCTCTGTTTTGGTTTAAATAAAGCCATTATATCCACTACAAAAAGATACATCCGGATAAAATACACCTAGTATTTGACGCCAATAAAATTTGTATTCCCTCACCTTAAGAAATCAGTCTCCCTTCTTATGTCTGTAAATAAATATCATATGACTGCTTTGGTTTCCCGTTTGTGACCAGCTCAGAGCCCCTTTTTTACTTTATTTTTTAATTAGTTGGATATATAATATTTGTACTTATTTAAGGGGTATGTGTGATATTTTAATAGAAACCTACAATGCATAATGATCAAATCTGGGTGATTAGGATATCCATCACTTCAAACATTGATCATTTCTTCCTGTTGGGAATATTCCAAATCTACTCTTCTGGCTATATTGAAATATACATTAAATTATTTTTTATTATTGTCACTCTTATGTACTACCAGTTAATCTTTATTCCTTTTCTCTAACTGTAATTTTGTATCAATTAACCTTCCCTATATATTCCACTTTCACACTACTCTTCCAAGCCTCTAGTAACCAACATTCTATTCAATACCTCCATGAGATCAATTTTTTTTAGCTCTGACATACAAGTCAGAATATGTGACATTTGTCTTTTAGTGCCTGGTTTACTTAACATAATGGGCTCTGGTTCCATTCATGTTGTCTTAAATGACAGGGTTTCATTCTTTTTATGGTGGAATAAAAGCCCATTGTGTATATATTCTACCTTTTCTTCAACTGTTTACCTACTGATAGACAACTAGGTTGATTCCATATCTTGGTTATTGTGAATAGTGCTGCAATATATATGGGAGTTCAGATATTTCTTTGATATACCATTCCTTTTCTTTTAATACATACCCAGTAGTGGAATTTATGGATCACAAGGTAATTTTATTTGCAGTTTTTTGATGAGTCTCCATATTGGAGAAAGGAAAGTCTCTTCAACAAATGGTGCTATAAAAACAATATTCACAAGTAAAAGAATTAAACTAGGTACCAGTATCTCAAGAGCTATATAAATTACATAAAAATAAATTAAAAACTCAAATGTAAGAACTGAAACTTTAGAAATACTAGAAGAAAACATTGAGGAAATGCTGCAGGACATTGGTCTGGGCAAAGATTTCTTGAGTAAGACCTCAAAATCAAAGGGAACCAAAGAAATATGGGACAAATGGGATCACTTCAAGCTAAAATGCTTCTACAGTGTATGGGAAACAATAAAAAAAGTGAAGAGACAACGTACAGAATGGGAGAAAATATTTATAAAACTATTCATCTGACAATGGATTAACAACCAGAATATATAAGGAGCTCAAAAAAGTGGAGGGCAAATAATAATAACTCTATTAAAAATTAGGCAAATTATCTGAATTGACACTTTATAAAAGAAGACATATATATAGCCAAAAGGTGTATGAGAAAATGTTCAACATCAGTAATCATCAGGGAAATACAAACCAAAATAAACATGGAAAATCCTCTCACCCCAGTTAAAATGTTTTTTATCCAGGAGACAGAAAATAACAAATGCTAATCAAGTTGCAGAAAAAGCGGAATGCTCCTACACTGTGGTTAGGGATGTAAATTAGTGCAGCCACTATGAAAAAACTTTTATTCTTCTAATCAGTTCTCACTGATATAGTCATCATTGAAATCTAGAGTTGGCATATTTTCTTTATTTCTTTAACTTTGATCTTGAACTTTTCTTTGTGTGCTTGTATCAAATTGTGATAAGCCTATGTATGTCTAGTCGGTAGAGGCCCTTTATGCTGAACACTAAACTGACTTAATTAAGGTTGATGACAAGAAACTAGGGGAATGGTAGGCCTCTGTGAAACCAAAGGGGAAAACCCTATAAAGTGATTGGGTGTAGTTTTGTAGTAGTTAAGGACTGTGGTACTCTCAGGCCATGGATTTCATTAAAGAGTACTTCAAATGCAAGATGTGAATAAATAAAACTTAGTCTCATAAAAAATTTTTTAAGATGTAAGTTATTAAAGGAAATGCATTGCCAGACAGACAATTCATACATTTTCAGAGACTTTCCCAAAGTAACAATTGCCTGTGATTTTACTATCCAGATCAGATTCATATTTTATTTACATTCCATGAGTTTCCATAATGAGTTTACTCAGAAAAAAATATTTGTACTGAGACCAAAAGTGACTTAACAAAAATAGAAAGAGACAGAATCACAAAAGAGAACCTACTGGGAACACATCCAATATCAGAATCTTGCTAGCCTTACTGAAACTTAAGGAGATTGCCTTCTTAATAAAGACAGCTCTGTGTTCACACATGCAGCATGAATGTCACTGTGACTATCTTGTATAAATTTGGCATAAGCCCTGCATATGTTATGATACCTATAGTGACCATAATATTTAGCTAAAAGTGGCATGTCATTTTATTTTTTTAAAAGTTGGAAGAGTCAATCTGTCAAACATAGTTTGGATGACAAAATAGAGGGGTTTTTGACACATTTGAGGTTCTTATGCTTTCTACCCATGATAAGCCCTTCTTCTCTCTTTACAGAAATTAATCGCAAATTCATCAAAAATTTAAAAAGACTATTGAGAATATAGTGAGTTTCTTGTCACTACTAGTGTAAAATCAGAGACTTTACCGTTAAAATTGTTACCATCAAAATTGTTTACCATTAAAATTGTTTTGTGGGGATTCAGAGATTGAATGAAATGAAAGGTTCCCATAATGTGTTATGCATAAAATATAACCTGGAGATCATTTTAAAAATACAGAGTGCATGGATGCATTCATGAACTATTGTATCAGATTATATTAAGAAAGGAAACTAGAAAGCAGGATATTGTTTATTTCTTATTTTTTAAAGTAAACTCTTTACATAATTTTGTAGCAACTAAACTTTAGATTATAGCCATAACTAGATAAGCCTAAAAACACTTTTAATTTAATGGATTTATCATTCTGTGGCTTTGGATTTGATCCTGTATCAAGATTTTGGACTCATTTCTGCTCCATTAAATCTTAGCATTCCCAAGTGCCATTTCCATAATACCTTGTTAACTTTCATGACAATGAGTGGTTTTGATACTTTCAGCTAATTTGAGCCGCACTAAAGTATCAGTCTTAGTGTTTTTGTTTGTTCATTTTGTTTTCAAGGAGTAAAGATGCAGTTAGTGTGACTGAAGAAAATATTTGTATTGTTAATGACATATTGGGAAATTTAATTTAAAAAGTTGTGATGTTACTATTCTTTTATACTTGAAGGTGTTTGGAGTAATTTTTGTACATTTCCTGTGGATGTAACCTAAAATTAGGGGTTTCATTTTGTAAACTTTTGTTAAAAAT
The DNA here is from genome assembly GCA_963573385.1 of Cacajao melanocephalus. Taxonomy (NCBI): domain Eukaryota; kingdom Metazoa; phylum Chordata; class Mammalia; order Primates; family Pitheciidae; genus Cacajao; species Cacajao melanocephalus. The sequence goes on along the minus strand of CAUYLG010001030.1, from coordinate 68,075 downwards.
CATCTAGAATCTGAAAGAGAGAAATAAAACTCAGTCCTGAAAACCATGATATTTTTTACTTTGGAAAAGTAAAATCATCTTATTCTATCATTAGAAAAATATTTTCTCTCTTCAAATGAAATAAGGCATACATAGTAAAAGGTAAATTATTAATAATGGTAAAACTTACATTAGCTATTGAATGTGGTATATTGCAAAAAGGTCACAGTGATTTGTTGCTTTTCCTGTGTTGAAGATATCTGGAATCTGGACTGGTTCTGTGTGTGTGTGTGTGTGTGTGTGTATGCACTTTATGTGACATACTTTGATCAGTAGAAACCAGTGAAAGTAACTTCTTCAGTATAGGCTTCAAGAGACTTTTTTGATTCTACTTGTGCTGCTCTTGGATATTTGCCGTTATGGAAACAGTTCAAAACTTCTGTGTTAGATGATGAGATACATTTGGTCCAGCCACAGATAATGCTCCATTAGCTAGCCAGCTGACTGCCATACATGTGAGTAAGGACATCCATGAGCAGCTAGTCCCCTGCCAATGTATACACTTACGAGCAAAAAGAGCTAAGATCAGCTAACAATGCCCCAGGCCAGAAAAATGGCCAAGCAAAGTCATTAACTTAAATATATGGTTGTTGCATTACGACAAAATGTTAAAGTAATTTGTTTTATAGTAATAAAATAATTAATATTGTGAACATTATATATTTTCAAGCACTACTTGATATAATTCTTCTAATATAATGTTCTTCTGGATTCTGCAAAAAAAATTTATTCATAATATTTTCCATCAGGCTGCTTATATAGAGTTTTTGTCTTGGTGATATGGTTGGCTGTGTCCCCATTCAAATCTCAACTTAAATTGTATCTCCCAGAATTCCCATGTGTTATGGGAAGGATCCAGTGGGAGGTAATTGAATCATGGGGCTGTTATTACCTGTGCTATTCTCATGATAATGAATAAATCTCACAAGAGTTGATGGGTTTATCAGAGGTTTCCACTTTTGCTTCTTCTCATTTTCTCTTGCAGCCACCATATAAGAAGTATCTTTTACCTCCTGCCATGATTCTGAAGCCTCCCCAGCCTATAAGTCCAATGAAACCTCTTTTTCTTCCCAATCTCAGATATATCCTTATCAGTAGCATGAAAAAGGGACTCATATTCTTGATATATTTCAACCTCTGTTTTCTAAGATCTTATAGTATCAACTCTTTCAAGAGAAATTTAACTATATAAATATATATATTTTAGAACTAAAATAAATAGACCAAATTGGTTATAGCAAAGTGGAGGAATTACAGTGACTATTAGCTATGAATGTCACCAACCACTACCTTATTCAAATACTCCCTTCTCGCATGAAAACAGTTTCAGTAACACTACGCAGATGGAGACCCATCCTATCCATGTCTCCATGGATTTGGGTGGGGATACAGCCATACCATATCACTATCACTTTCAGTATTTATTATTTCTATGTGTTGGGAACAAATCAAGTCTGCTCCTACAGCTACTTTGATATATACAATATATTGTTGCTAACTACTAGCAGAGTCATTCCACTCTGCTGTTTAACAATAGAACTTACACCCTTTATGTAACTATATGTTTTTACCCATGAACATCCCTCTCTTCATCCACTCTTGCCACCAACCTTCACTTTCCATCCTCTATATTACTCTGCTTTATACCTTTATAAGATCAACTATTTTACCTCCTACATATGAATGAGGACATGAGCTATTTGTTTTTTTCTGCCTGTTTTATTTCACTGAACATAATGTCCTCCAGTTCTAAACATGTTGCTGCAAATGACATGACTTTATTCTTTTTTTTATGGCCAAGTTGTATTCCACTGTGTATATATACCACATTTTCTTCATTCATTCATTCATTCACTCATTCATTCACTAATGGATGCTTAGGTTGACTTCATATCTTTGCTCCTGTGAACAGTGCTGCAATAAACATGTGAGCGCAGGTATCTCTTTAATATACTCATTTATTTTCCTTTGGATAAATATCTAGTAGTGGGATTACTAGATCATATTGTAGCTTCAATTTCAGTTTTTTGAGAAATCTCCATACTATTTCCTATAGTGACTACATTAATTTACCTTTCTACCAGCAGTGTATGAGTTCCTTTTTCTCTGCATCCTTGCCAGCATCTGTTATTTTTCATCTTTTTAATAATAGCCATGCCATTCTAACTGGAGTGAAATAATACCATGTTGTGGTTTTTGTTTTGTGTTTCCCGATGGTTAGTGGTGTTACGCATTTTTCATATATCTGTTGGCCTTTTGTATGTCTTCTCTTGAGAAATGTCTATTCATTTCCTTTTCCCACTTTTTAATGGAATTATTTGTGTTTTTTTAATTGTTGAGCTAGTTTTATGAGTTCCTTGTATATTCTGGATATTAGTCCCTTGCTGAATTGCTAGATTGTAAATATTTTCTCCCATTCAGCAGGTTGTCTTTTTACAATACTGTTTGTGTTTCAAAAGTCTTAGCCATAAATTATTTGCCTATACCAATGTCCTGAAGAGTTTCTCTATAATTTCTTCGGGTAGCTTTATAATTTTGGGTCTTATGTTTAAGTCTTTCTATCTTGAGTTGGGTGTTGTATATCGTGAGAGATAAAAGTCCAGTTTCATTCTTCTGCAAGTGGATATCTACTTTTACAGTATTAATTATTAAGGATGATGTCCTTTTTTCATTGTATGTTCTTGATGCCTTTCTCAAAAAAGCCAGTTGTCTATAATAAGTATGTGGATGTATTTTGGCATTCTATATTATGTGCTATTGATCTATGTTTCTGTTTTTATACCAATATTATGCTGCTTTTTTTTCCCCAACCAATATGATTTACTTCTGCCCCAGCCCAGCTTCTTTGTACCCTAGCTGGGGAAAAGGGACCGCAGGCACTGGGAAGTTCCAGTCATTACAGATCCTCCAGGTCTAGGTGTGACTTACAGTAGCCTGGGCGCTGTTGCCAGTTGTTGTATTCTCCTTCCTTCTTCCACCTGTGGGTGGTCGCCAGGAAACCACAGATCAGTCATGTGATGAGTCCCAGGAGTTCCGCCAAGCAGATGAGGATGATGGCCCAGAAGGGAAAGTCAGACTTCCCAGTTAAGGCTTCATTTCTGTTGTGAGAATACTCATTCATAAGGACACTGTGCCTGTCCAGGGTGAAGTTCTGCAGCTGGGTGCCATTCTGGGTCATCTGCAGGAATTCCTCGTAGATGGCAATACCCTCTTAGCCAGTGGCGAGAAGTTACACAGAGAGTCCACCCCAGTGTAGTTGCTACTGGGGACGGACCTGAATGTTAAAACTCGACAGTCATAAAAATAACTCTTGATGGTGCTGTTTTGGAAGACTTGGTTGAGCACATCCTCAATATTCCTTTTGTTCCTCTGGTAATTGGTAGTACCTGGGTGGGCTGTGTCCTGGGAATATGGTAGGTTGGTGATGGTGAAATTCAGGTGAAAGTGCTGGGTGCTGGAACTGCTCGTGGGTTGATACACTGATGGCTCCATTTGTGTCATATGCATGTCCATCAACTGGTAAGTGAGGTGCCCAGCCAATGGGATGAGGCATTCAGGGTTTTATCTAGAAATACTTGCTCCACCAGGCTGGGCTTCAGATTGGAAGAGAATAGTGCCTTGACAGTGACTAACATGGAGACCATCATCAAGTTGGTGACCAGGCAGGAGAGGAACACGTTGTGTAGTTGACTGCCTTTGTAGAGTGTGGTGACCTTGTCCTGGATGTCCCTCAGCAGGGTGATGTACTCTGAGGATGTCGGGTCTGGATTACTGAGGTTCCACTTGATGATGTGGAAATTTATCTGGTACCCACCCTGGATTGATGAATTCTGGGGTGCATAACCCTTGATGAAGAAGCTGTCCCTGTCTAGGGCATAGAAGCCCAGTTGGGTGACACCATAGGTCACCTCACTCAGCTCCCAGTAAAGCTACTATATGTCCAGCTCGGGACCCACAGGGTCAGGGTGGTAGGAGCAGATGGTGTTCATGCCAGTGGCTGCCCCGTCCTTCTCAGGCCTGGGGTAAGAGGCATTTGAAAATTCTTTTTTTTTTTTTTTTGGTTTGTTTTTAAAGAAACTGCGTACATCATCAGAGACAAACAATATTAGCCTTGTAGTATATTTTGAAGTCAGGTAATGTGATGCCTCCAGATTTGTTCCTTTTATTCAGGATTATTTTGTCTATTTGGCCTCTTTTTTTGTTTCATATAAATTTTAAAATTGTTTTTTATGTTTCTTTTTTTTTAATTGTACTTCAGGTTCTGGAGTACATGTGCAGATCAGTGATTTTTTTTTTTAATAGGAATTGCATTGAATCCATATATTGCTTTGGGCAGTATGATTATTATTGTTATTATTATTATTTTTTAAACATCCAGCCCCTAAACCATAGTCCAAGTCACAAGGAGCACTATTGTTGTTATTATTTTATCATACTTTAGGTTCTGGGGTACATGTGCAGATCACGCAGGATTGTTGCATAAGTACATACATGGCAAGGTGGTTTGTTGCCTCCATTCCCCCGTCACCTATATCTGGCATTTCTCCCCATGTTATCCCTCCCCAACCTCCCCACCCCCCACTGTTCCTCCCCTAGCACCCCCAACAGACCCCAGTGTGTGATTCTTCCCTCCCTGTGTCCACGTGTTCTCATTGTTCAACACCCGCCTATAAGTAAGAACATGCATGTTTGATTATTTTGTTCTTGTGTCAGTTTGCTGAGAGTGATGGTTTCCAGATTCATCCATGTTCCTACAAAGGACTCAAACTCATTTTTTATGGCTGCAAAGTATTCCATGGTGTATATATACCACATTTTCCTTGTCCAGTCTATCATTGTTGGGCATTTGGGTTGGTTCCAGGTCTTTGTTATTGTAAACAGTGCTGCCATGAATATGTGTGCATATGTCTTTATAATAGAACAAGTTATAATCCTTTGGGTATATACCCAGTAATTGGATTGCTGGGTCAAATGGAATTTCTATTTCTAGATCCTTGTGAAATTGCCACACTGTCTTCCACAATGGTTGAACAAATTTACGCTCCCATCAACAGTGTAAAACTACAATATTAATTCTTTCTGTACATGAGCAAAGGATTAATTCTTTCCATTAGCTTGTGTCTACTTCAATTCCTTTAATTAGTGTTTTGTAGATTTTCTTGTAGAGGTCTTTTACCTCCTTGCTTAAAATTCCTTGCTATTTTTTGTAACTATTGTGAATGTGATTGCCTTCTTAATTTCTTTCTCAACTGTTTTGTTGTTGGTGTATAGAAATGCTACAGATTTTTGTATATTTATTTTGTATCTTGCCACTTTACTGAATTTATTTACCATATCTAAAAGGTTTTTCTTGTTTGTTTTGCGGGAGTCTTCCAGTTTTTTCAGGAGATGACCATATCATCAGCCAAAAGGGACAACTCAACTTAATCTTTGCCAATTTGTTGCCTTTTATGTCTTTCATTTGTCTGATTGCTGTAAATGAGACTTCGAGTACTATGTTGAATAGGAATGCTAAAAGTAGATACCATTGTATTGCATCAGTTCTTACAGAAAAACCTTTCAGCTTTTTTCCATTCAGTATAATATTGTTTGTGTGTTTTGTTGTATATGGTCTTTATTATGTTGGGGTATGTTCTTTCTATGTATAATTTGTTGAGAGTTTTTCTCATACAGGAATGTTGTGTTTTATCAAATGCTTTGTTTGCATCCATTGAGCTAATGATAACATTCTTGTCTTTTATTCTGTTGATGTGATATATTCATTAATTTGCATACGTTGAACGATCCTTGCATTCCTGGGATAAATTCTGCTTGCTCATGATGTATTATTTTTTTGAGGAGGTGCCAGATTCAGTTTGCTAATACTTTGTTAAGGATTTTTATGTCTATAATCCTCAGGGATTTGGGCCTGTATTTTCTTTTTATTGTTATGTTTTTGTCTGGTTTTGGTATAAAGGTAATGGTAGCCTCACAGAATGATTTAAGGAGAATTCTCTCCTCTTCATTTTTAGAAATAGTTTGATGAGAATTAATATTAGGTTGCAATGGTAAAATTTGGCAGTGAAGCTATCCATCTTGAACTTTTTCCATTTAAAAACCTTTTTATTGCAGAGTTAATCTCATCATTCACAAATTATATGTTCAAGATTTCTATTTCTTCCTGATTGCATCTCAGTAGGTTGTATGTATCTATAAATTTGACTCTATTCTTTGTTTCTTCTAGTTTTGTAATTGTACAGTGGCTTATAGTAGTCTCTGATGATCTTTTTAAAATTTCTATTGTATCAGTTGTAATGTTCCATTTTTTGTTTATGATTTTGTTTATTTGAATATTCTTTTTCTGTTGGTTAGTATACCAAGCAGTTTATTGTTTTTATTCTACCTTATTCAATACATTTTTAGTTTCAGTGTTTATATTTGTTTTTTTCTTATCTATCTCTTTTGTTAATTTCTTGTTCATATCCTGAATTATTTTTCTGATTTATTTGTGTTGTTTTCAGTATTCTCTTGTATCTCACTGAACTCTTAAGCACTTATGAATTATGTTTCTGAAATTTTGTAAATTTCCTTTGATTGAAACTGTTGCTTGAGATTTACTGTGATTTTTTGTGGGGAGAGAGGTTCATTTTTTGTTGCTTTTTTATGTCTCTGGTGTCTTTAATATCTGTGTATCTGGTATAACAATTACTCCTTTCAATTTTAGGATTAAGTTTTGTGCAGGAAGGTTTTTGTTGAGGATGTGTCTACGGAGACAGTTGCCAAGGGTACTTTAGCTTGGATTCTGGATGTATCCAGCAATGTCATCATAGGATTTTTTGACTGTTTACAGCATCAGTGGTATCTGTAATTTCCTCAGTGACTTAAATTATTTTGTTATTGGGAGCTGCAGAGAGGTTTTCCTGGGTATAAGAATGCCAGGTGGGCCAGTTTGTAGGCTCCCGGGATGGCAATGGCAGCCTGAGCATGCCTGACTTTTGACCACTGGATGGCATATGTAAGCATCAGGGTTAGCAGGTCCAGGAAAGCCAATTATTGGGCCTCCATGCAGGTTGGCTGAGTACTAGCAGTGATGAACCAGACAGTTGGGCAGGTCCTCAGACCCCTTCACAGTGTGTTTGGTATGGGTGATGATAGTAGTGGTGGCAGAACAATTCTCAGGCTCCCAGATGGTACTTGTTAATGTCAGTGGTATCCTCAGTGGGTTGGGCAGACCAGTTCTCAGGTTTCTAGTTAGTGTGTTTGGGTGGGTATGCTGGTGGTGCTTACCTTTCCCATATTTAATTACCATACATATTAAGTGGGAAATATAAAATGTAGTTTGTAGATTTCTGTCAAGCTTCACTATTATTTGGTTGTTGCTAAGTATGGCTTTACTAATAGTAGAGAAATGTATTCTCTGCATATGCGTTTAAGTAGAAAAAAATAATTGCAGAAAACTATTAATAAGGCTGAAAGAAATAAATACTCCAGCTAGAACAAAAAGGACCCATTAGTGTCAATGCTAATAGAGAAACACAGGAAGTAGCAAGAAGAGTTGGATTGAGGTGTGAGGAAGAGCTCATGGTAAATTAGATGTTCTGTTTTTTGAAATACATAACTTCTGGATGGCTCTCCTAATTAGAACAGGATAGCTATAATGTATAATGAATAAAGCAGTAAGCCAAGACTGAACAGTCTGTGACTCAGATTTGAGAAAGGTGGAAAAAGCCAGCTCTAGTTCAGGAAAAAAGCAAAAAAAAGAGGGGAAGGTGGCAAAGTGAACAAAGAGAGAATCTTCTTTGTGTATAAGCCAAAATGTTCTCTTAGTCATCAAGTATTTCCCAGGCTTAAGCTATTTATAGGGTCTCTTAATAGGAAAGGAATGTAAGAAGAATAATTGAACAAAAATTGTCATTGGGGAAGATTTCACATGAAAAATGACATGCCAGAACAATCTTTCTGAAATAGTTTGACTTGATATGAATGGCTTCATTCCATGGGTTGGTGACACTTTTGACTCAAGATTAGTTGCCAGAATTTGAGACAGAGATACTCAACATAGTGTGGAAATAAGATAATGTGTGTTAAGTACCTGGCACTTGGCAAAAACTCCCTAAATAATAATTAATTATACTTTTTTTTCCTAAATATTTGCTCCTTCTAACATATTATGCTCCCTGTTTACATAAACCCTATACCTATTGTCAACCTTGCATAACTCTTCACAAATCTGAATACACCAGTACATAGATCTACAGATGTCCCAATAATGTTTCATTTGAGATATAGTGATGGAGAGAAAAATATAATTAGGTTAGGCTCTAAATGGTCTTCTTTGCCATGTTATAGAGCACATATTTTACCAAAAATAAAAGGCAATAAAGATTGTTGCTGGGTTGTTGTCAGGGAAGTCTCACAGGTCCTTTTGTGAACCCAAAAGAAGTCTCAACAGCTCTCCTGGAAATTTAGGCAAGCTACTTCAGATGTTATTAGCTCAAGAATGCCTTGTAAATCAATGAAAAAGGTGACAAGCCCTTCTTTTGTGCCCTGAAAAAAAAATACTAGCACATAAAACAGCTGAAGCAGATATATGAAGGTCTTCTACTAATACTCCCACTCCTATATATTTTTTAAGTAGACATATAGCCACTGTTACTAGAATTGGAGAAGTTGAATTTAATAGTGAGTCACTTAAATGCCACTGGATTCCATTTTCTCATTCTGAAAGGATAAGAAATAACATTTAAAAACTTTGCTGTTAGAATCAAGTTGAATTGAGCATTTAGAAAATTCCTTAGCACATTATGGATGCTCATAATTGTTTGCTGATTTTGAAGATTAATTCCAACAACTTTACAAAAACAATTCAAGTGCCACTTTAAAAGAAATAACATTTTAGAAACTGCTTGTAAATTAAATGAACTGAGTAGAAATAAATGTCCTCTCTCATATTTGTGTATTTCTTCCTTAGAAAAAGATCATGTGGAATGCAACTCTTGGTGACATAGGTGTGACTTCTATGAGCATATCTTTGGATCTTTAAAGAGAGTTTATTTATTGAGTACTTTTTATTTGTTAATTATATGCATTGTTCAGTCTAAAAATGATGTTGAAATCTCTATTATAAATCCTAGCACTTTGGGAGGCCAAGGCAGGTGGATCGTCTGAGGTCAGGAGTTCGACACCAGCCTGGCCAACATGATGAAACTCATCTTTATTAAAAATAGAAAAATTAGCTGGGTGTGGTGGTGTGTGCCTGTGATCCCAGCTACTCGAGAGGCTGAGGGAAGAAAATCGTTTGAACCGGGGGGTGGAGATTGTGGTGAGACGAGGTCCTGCCACTGTATTCCAGCCTGGCAGCCTGGGAAACAAGAGCAAAACTCCGTATTAAGCAAACAAACAAAAAAAGTGAAGCTCAAGGACTTAGGTCTTGCACAACCTCCTCAATATAGCCATCACATAACAGAGATGCTGTCAAGAGAATATGGCTTTACATGTGGCTGAGTAGGCTCGTAAGGCAATATAAATACAGACGATTGTTCTGATGATGTCCAATCTGTTTAGTTCCCAGTTTAAAAATTGGAGTATATTGGATTAGAATTCCAAAGCCATTTGGTTACAGGTGTTATAACTGTCTTTACTAAAAGCATAGGACACTGATATAATGGCTATAATTTTCTTTTGCCAGGCTCATGCTACATCTGGAATTATGCACTCTTAAAGTGGGAGTATATTCTGGAGGCTACTTAGCAAACATTACCTTGGGCTTCCCCTATATGTTGAATCAGAGCTCACTCCAGCTTTGTGCCCCCCCCCTCAGGAAAATGCCAGGGTCAGGGTGGGAGATGAGTATATTTGGGAAAGCATCGCATCCCCTTTCTTCCATGTCCTGATGATATCTAAGCTGATGGACTGACACTGTGAAACCAACCACCTGGAATCAAGGGATCGAACTCCCCTGATTAAAATAATTCAGTGGTTTTCCCATTGCTGTTGGGATAAAAACAAAAGGGGTTATCTTGAATTACAAATTTATTTATAATCTAGTCCCTGCTTATCTCTTCAGCTTCACATAAAACCAATTTCCTCCTTATCTATATGCTCTAATCACAGTAAACTATTTTTAATTTCCCACAGTGAGCCATGCCCTTCTGTCTGCAGGCTTTTAGGGTTACTGTTTCCTCTTTTCCACCCCCACTTCTGCCTCTTCATCTTGCTCATGCCTTCTGCTGTGTTCAAGCCTCAGCTTAAGCATCACCTTTTCTGGAAAAAAAATATATAAATATATATATTTATAAAAATATATATATATTTTTTTATTTATTTATAAAAATATATATATTAATATATATATTTAATCTTGAGAAGAGTTGAGCTTTCTCTCCTATGGATCCCCAGAATTACATCATCAGTTATTTTATTGCATCAGTTATCTGTGGAGAACTAATATTCCTTATTTACATGACATTTCTCCAGCTCACCTCTTTAAAACCAGGAGTCTAAACTTTTAATTAATGGATTTCCAAATCCAAGACAGGACCTAGCTTAGAATGGATGTTCAACAAACACTGGAATATTTGAAGAGATGAGTGAATGTATTAAAGATTAAAACCCAGAAGAGAAGTGGTATTTCAAGTAACTGACTACCCCTAGTTAGTGAAGTTACTTCATCCATGCCCTACCCAGGGGTTACCCTCTTTGAAATGAATGATTAATTCTCAACGGAAGACATTGCTTATTTTATAGACTGAATGTGTTCCTAATCAGGTATATTTTAATTTTTTTTGTACTTTGACTTCTAGTTTACCCTAGATATATAACTCCCTTCATTTCATCATGTTAAAAAATAACTAATTATTTTTTTGTGTTATGCTTGAAATGATGCCATTGCTCTCACACACCTTTTACATTTTTGTAAACTTTGTAGTCAATAAGTGAACCCTATAGGCATTGGAAAAGCACACTTCTTTTGTAGAAGACTATACAATGAGCAAGCAAAGAGTAATTGCAAATTCCAAATAATTTCTAATTATATTTAGTAATTTATTAATTTACTATTTAACATAGTAGATTTTATTAATGCAAAACTTAACTAAATAATTTATGAGTATTCCTGCCACTTTGTAAGTTTAAGCCTGAAACTCAGCTCTATTAAATTAAAAAGGGAAACTTGAAAAGTAAAAATGTATGAGTGATGGAAAATATGATGATTATTTTCTCTTCTCTATTTTCCATATTTTTGGTATTTTTTTACATTTTTAAATGATAGGTAAATAATTTTCTTTCAAAATAAATGAAAGCAATAAAATTCTTTGATTTCATTAAAGATAACTCTAACTTCCATGCGTCTGTGTATTTGAGCCTCTCTTCCCTATGGTGATTGCTCTTTAGCATTGGTGACTGAGAAATCAATTGAATGGGGACTGTGACATTCACACTGTCTGTCTCCTCCTTCCTGCTCTTGAAACTTAAAAGAAAGTCATTTATTCTCTTGTGACTCTTCTGCCAGAACATGATGAAGGCTTTGCAAAGCATCATTTAAGTGGTACATCCATCACTTGCAGTCCTGCTTCTTTGCTTGCCAAAGACTCTTACACTCCAGTACCTGAGATGTAAACAAAGATAATGCATTTGATTTTCATATTGATCTTGTCCATCTTAAAACCTGGCTCTGCCTGAGGGGGCTCCTTCCAGACTAAATGGCCTCCCACTGACCTCGCCTGCCACAGCCCATGATCTCTGTCTCTTTCTCTGCCTTGTCTCCATGGAAGCAAGCATCCTGATCACACTCATGCCTTCCTCCCTCCTTTCCTCTCACTTATGTCAGATACAACCAGTGCAGCTAATGATTGTGATTTTTTAATTTATACATCTATTTATTAAAAATAATGTATTGTTTATAAATAATTAACTTGCTACTAATAAACACATTTATTTAGAAAGTATACTACTATTGTACTCAGATTTTGAAACCAAATATCTTAAGGATGTGAAACTTGTTTATATATTTACTTGTTTATATATATTTATGTTTTATACCTGGGGGAGGTTATTAGAATTTCCATTTTCTTACTTGTGAAGGATAACAGTATTTACCTCATAGCCTTGATGTGAACATTTATTTTTTTGTTGGTTTGCTTATTTGTTTATTTCCCAAGCATTTATTCTGTAACAAGTCCTTTTCTAGGCACTGGAAATACAGCACTGACCAGACAGCCAAGTTCCTCTCTTGCGTGACTTTCAGTCAAGTTAAGAAATTACTTAATAGGTACAATGTATGTTACTTAGGTGATGGATACCTAAAATCCCTGATTTCACCACTGCACAATCTATGCCTGAAACAAAATTCACTTTTACCCCATAGGTATATACAAATAAAAAATTGAGTCCAACAAAATAATTATGAATATTTTACAACATTAGACAAATTCCGTTATACATGTCAAGTAACTGCCACATAGTAGGTCTCAATAAGTAGTCTTTTTTTTTTAACTTTTATCGCTATTACAGGTAATAATATTTAATAATTATTTTTCCTTTTCTGTTTATAAAAGCAATTGTGAAGGCTTTGTGATGTGTCAACTAGGCTGGTCTGAGTTACAGTCCCCAGGTTCGTTTTCTAGCATGTTTCTAGTTAGGGTTGGCTACAAGGGTATTTTCTCAAGAAATGTGGACAGTGAAAGGGAAGCAGCAGGCATTTGCAGCCAACACATACCTTCTCTAGGTATTCAATCAAACACTGTTAGGTACAGCTTTGAAGGGATTTTGCAGATATAATTAAAACCCATAATTGATATACTTCAAATTAATCAAAATGAACACTATCTTGGGTGGGCCTGATTGAATCATTTGGCAGCTCTTTCCAAGAGCATTTTAGCCTTTCCTCAGCTGAGAGGCCCCAAAGCAGTGGTTGGATCTGCAATTGCTCTTCCTTCCTCATGAATCCACTTCCTGACTCCCTTTTTGTGGACAACAAGCTTCAACTCATGCCACTGGGATTACAGCCTGTTCGCAGTCTTTTCTTTCCTATTCCTTTTATGTGAACTTCAGGCTTGCTTAGCTAGCCAGTAAAATACATAAGCTAATGCATATTATCAAACATACTTAATATAAAGAATTGGTTTATGCCATGCACACACACACACACACACGCACACATACACACATACTACTGGTTTTATTTCTGTAGTTGAACCCTGACATAGTGATAATATGTTTATTTTTAAAAATTTGTAGAAATTCAAAATAAGAGAGATAAATTATCATAAATGTTTAAATTCATCTCTTTTTACTAAAATTACATCGTATGCATTTTCTATACCATAAACTCACTGGAAATGAATTTTATTTACTACATGATAGTCACTATGAATGCATTTATAATGATTATTTTATTTCATTGCTGTAAATAACGTTAAAGAAAACAAATTTGTGCATAGAGCTTATTTTGTATTTTGTACTATTGTGTAAGGGTAGAACCCCAGGGGTAGAATTATTATGTTAAATGGCACGTGCATTTTGTGTCTTTCAATAAATAATAGCTTTGAAAGGACTGTAATCTTTTTATTCCCACCAACAATGCATGAGAGAAGACTGAGATCTTGCCTAAGATAATTACATGCCCACCTAAGGTAGCTAGTTCTCCTTGAGAACTATTTGCACAAAGCATAGAGTTCTGTTTACAAATTTAATTCTGTCTTTACTATTAAATTGGTGAATGTCTTATCAAAGTTCCTATAAAAATATTTTCCTTGAATTGATGCTCTCTGGTGTCCTTCATTTGTCATTGCCTTACTTTTACGTATGTGTCACATAGCTCTTCATTCAATTTTTACTTCTCTTTAGTAAGAGACAATAATGCTGGTTGTCTTTTCTCTGATTTCCCAAAGTTCCTATTGCAAGTCTAAGGTCTTTCTCACCAGGTCCTAGAAAAAGGAATAGGATATAACTAACTAACTGAGGCTGTTTTTCCTGTCTCTGCCTCATATCTACTTAATGCAACAAACATTTCTTGAGCACCTAAGGAAAGAAACATGTTCTCTGTTATCAAGGTGATTAAAATGTAGCTAGGAGGCAGATAATAGGCAAGTAAACAAACAAGTGTAGTTAAGGCTTGAAAATACAAAGATATAAAGAATCATATTGCAAGCATAATGAATGATGAATAAACATGGTTACCGGGGCAGATACCACTTTAGCATGTGGCCAGCAAAGGCTCTCTGTGGAGGTAACGTTTGATAAAGGATCTGAGAACTAGGAGAAGTTGGCTACGCGTAGACTTTACTGGAGAATATGCCTGTCAGAAGAAAATTACAGGGTTCTGAAATTAGCTGTTTGAGGATCTGAAGGTAGATCAGTGTCACACAGGATAGGCCAAGAGAAAGTGAGAGTAGAGAGATTACAGGAGAGGTGGCCTATTAGGAGGCCAGAGCACCAAGAATGAGTTTGGATTTACTTTTGACCAAAACAGGAAACCAGAAGAGAGGTTTTAGCAAGTGATTTGTGGGATCAGTCTCATTAAAAATAATAACAAAAAATATGATATTTATTGAAGTGTCAATGTTTTCATCACTTTACATATAGTATTTCCATTAATTCTCAAAACCACCCCAACAGAGATATTATTAATCTAATTTTGCACATGAGTAATCAGAAGTTGAGGTGGAGTAATTTAACATCACATGGTTACTAACGGGCAGAGCCATGATTTAAGACAATGTCTTTGCTACTACCCCAACTTGTCTGTCTACTTTTCAGGAACCAATTACACTGTCTGGCAATAAATATCTGCTGAATACATTACATTTACTTTATCTATCTTTTTCTAACTCCTCTGTCTCCCTCTTCATTTTTTCTTTCCTCAACCCCACTCAAGTTTTTAATCTGCTTTGCAGGCTGGGAATCCTTTCCTAAGGCTCAGCTGCATGAAAAGAGCAGAGATTGTTTATTGTCCTTCATGTCCTTCAGAATGAAGATAGTTGCCCTTAGTTAAGTTGATAGCAATAAAGGTACAAAAGTATTTCCCTATGATTGAATCTGATCCTAATCTGTCTTGACTCCATATAACAATTACATCTATCTCTGTGATTGGGAATGTGCAAGCATTTCTATTTAATTATCAGCAGGTTGTAATACAAATGACTGAACAAATACAGGCTCATATGTGCATTAAGTTTTTGCAGTAAGACTTTTATGAGGTTTATGCCAAGATATCTTAAGTTGGATGTTCTCTGCTTAATATCTTAAAACGTGAAAATCCACACTATAAAACTGTATTTCCATATCTGCAAATATTTTACAATATAAAATGTATCTGCTTTATAGTTGGTCATAAAGAAGCCATTCTGTTCCTTCTTTTACATACAAATTGTTTCTCTTAATTATCACTCAAATCTGAACGGTGTGGTAGGACTCAAGGATATATTGAAATCTGAGAAAAGTATCTCATCCTCCAGAGCTATCAGTTAGGAAAGGGGAAAAAAGCACAAACCCTACAGTGATACTTTAGCAGCAGTTTCTATTGTCAGGTATTGTGGAGCTCAGAGGAAGGAGTAAAGCCTTCAAGACGTTGAACTTTGAGCTGAGTCTTGAAGATGGAGAAGATGGAGTCTTCAAGCTAAAGAAGAGGGTCTGTGGAAAGTCCAGGGAGAAGGAACTGCATGAGCTGTGAAGAACCATGATGCATTCTTGGAATTGGTTGCATTCCCTTTAGAATATGGATTGAAACCCAGGAAGCATGAGGGAAAAAACAAGAATTCAAAACTCTTTTTAAAAATTGTACTTTAAGTTCTGGGGTACTTGTGCAGAACATGCAGGTTTGTTACATAGGTATACACATGCCATGGTGGTTTGCTGCATCCAACACCCCGTCATCTACATTCGGTATTTCTCCTAATGCTATCCCTACCCTAGCGCCCCACCCCACAACAGGCCCCAGTGTGTGATGTTACTGTCCCGATGTCCATGTGTTTTCATTGTTCAACTCCTAATTATGAGTGAGAACATGCAGTGTTTGGTTTAATACCAGTTGACCTGGCAATCCCACTACTGGGTATGTACCCAAAGGAGTATAAATCATTCTTTTATAAAGACATATGCACACGTATGTTTATTGTGGCACTGTTCACAATAGCAAAGACTTGGAACCAACCCAAATGCCCATCAGTGATAGACTGGATGAAGAAAAAGTGGCACATATACACCATGGAATACTATGCAGCTATAAAAAGGATGAGTTCATATTCTTTGCAGGGACATGAATGAAGCTGGAAACCATCATTCTCAGCAGAAGAACTCAAAACTTTAAATTAAGGCAAGGCTATGGTAAAGAGTTTGGCATTGAACATTCAGGAAATGGAACAACTAGAAGGAGTATAAAGGGAACACAATGCAATTTCTGTGTTTATATTATTGAGTTCAAGTTGTCTAATACATTTTATTCACTATATCTTACCCAATGCATTGTACTTCCTGGTAAAAGTGTACTCAGGGCTCACTCATTCAGAATCTAATTTACACATTGATTTGTACACTTGCAATCAGTTAAGTACAGTGGTGCAATAGAAGAATTATTCAAATTTGACAACAAGTATCTTTATGTCTGGGTTTCCTGGAAAAACAGAAGCTGGTACATGGGGCCTTCTCACTTAATCTTGGTGGGGGAATTACCTTGAACTCAGCTTCCCACAGAGTCAGCTTCCAGAAGTTTGGCAACTGGCATTCCCAGAATACTTCTGTAAAAACTGACATCTAATCCAGAAAGGGAAGGCAGAGTGGTGGGTGAGTGTTGAGAAAGTTGTTTGGGGAAGGCCTTGTAAGCATAAGTAGAAAAAAGAATGGGGTCAAAAATTTTAGGCAGAGATGGTAATAGAGTTTGGATATTTGTCCTCTTTAAATCTCTTGTTGAAATGTGTTTCTCAATGTTAGAAGGGAGGCTGGGTGGGAAGCGATTGGATCGTCAGAGTGGATCTCTCATGAATGGTTTAGCACCATCACTTTGGAGATAAGTGAGTTCTCGCTCGGTTCATGCAAGATGTGATTGTTTAAAAGTGTGTGGGACCTCTCCCTTTTCTCTCTTGCTCCCTCCTTACCATATGACACAACAACTCCCACTTTGCCTTCCGCCATGATTGTAAGCTTCTTGAGGCCCTTATTGGTAGCAGAGGCTGGAGCCATGCTTGTAGAGGTGCAGAACTATGAGACAATTAAACCTCTTTTTTTTTCATATAAATTCTCTAGCCTCAGATATTTATTTATAAAAAGTGGCATAACACAGATGGCATTTTCAAAAAATCATGGAGAAAATACTGATTGTGACAATTTGATGTGATTTGATAGCAGTTTATGGATGGGAGCTATCAAGGAGTTGAAATTAAACTCATGCATATTAATATGTATTTAATATAATTATTTGAAATCTGTTTCTCTAGAGGTAATTCCTACTAGTAGCTTTAAACATATTGGATATCCAAACAACATGGATAAATTTTGAATATTCACATAAATTGTTTATTTTAGTTCTTTAGGTGTTTTCATATTTTTATTCAAATATTTGCTGAATGCATATTATGTTGAATAGCCCATGAAAATTAAAAATAAATTAGACATTGTACTTTCAAGGAGCTTAACATTTATTTGAATAAAACGGAGCTTTTATAAATAAATATTTTAAATTATTATAATAATTAAAGAGAAAGTATGGAAAATTATATCAAATGCTCAAATCATTACGGCAAACAAAAGGGAAAAACAATGATCTTCTATGTGGAAGGCTGACAGAGAGGACTTCATAAAGGAGGTGACCACTTAGCCAGGTCCACAAAAAATAAGTAGGGATATCAAAGATAGATTATAGAAAGATAAATTATTCTAGATATAGAGAATAACCTTAAATATGTTTGGAAGATGTTATTTTTTAATCATTGCAGCTTAATAGAGTTGATGTATTATCTCACCTTTCCTTTTTCTTTTTACTGATTACGTAGTTAAGTGTATAGAATATACTGAGGTCAGATATTTAAAAAGTATGCTATGAGAAATGTAGGTCTGTCCTTTGAACCCTAGTCTCATTGTTTATGATTGTGTCTTACATCTAAGGCTCAATTTCCTTATCTGAAAAAGGAAGAGTCATGGTACCTATTTTGTTGTGAAGTTTAAGAGAGATTTTTATTGTCTCTCTTAAACAATAAAGAGCCTGAAGCATAGTGCATAATATCTGTTAGCTCTTTTTTGTGTATCTACACTATGCATTCTTAGTTTGTCCCAGCTTCAAAGCCACTACCAATTTGGTATGTTTTTCTTTGGTATCATTACTAAGCCATAGATATAACTGTAAAATGGGGGCATAGGGGTACATGAGTAGTTTTGAGTTAAATATCTAGAAAGCTCATTCTAGCTGTTCAAAATTGTTTCGATTATCCAATTAGTTTCTAATCAGATTTAACATTTCTAGCTTCTGTGTATGTGTTTATTTCTCCTACAGAGGGGTCAAAAGAGGTGATTTCAATGGTCTTGCTGATGTACAGTTACCCAATGGCTCTAACTTCCTCTGTTTTACTAGTTGTAAAGAAAGAATATGTTAGGTCTTGGGAAGAAAATCCTCCCATCTTTGTAAGTCATGATATACAGCCATTCAGAAACACATCATTTTAAAAATGTCTTGTTGTATGATTCTAGTATTCTTTACTGCTGACATTCCCAAAATGTTGGTTTTCACAAATCAAATTCCTTTCAAAGTTTGCAGAAACACTAGAATGTTCAGACTCATTTGAAGAGAAAAACTGATAACATTTTTATTATCTTTTAAAATGTATTAAAGCAAGCCACATTCTATTATTATGCTATGTCTTCTAATGTCTTGTAACTCAAATATTTTATTTCATGATAAAAAATTGTGATTGTGGGATTTTGAAAAGATACCCTTTTTTTCTATAATATGAAAGTCATTTTATTTTGATTTATGGCCCATAACATAACGTAAATACCAAAGATCTCACAGAAGTCTAATATAGGTGGTACTTAATAAGCAAAAATATTTTATTCCAACCAATTTATTTTTCTTCTCCACATAAAATTCAATAAAGGCAACGTGTGTGTGTGTGTATAGTTGTTTGTACACATACATATATATGTGTGTAGGTGTGTTGTGTATATATGTATGTATTTACTTTGCTCTCCCATATTTCTTGCACAAAAATCATCAAGATTACATTAGCATTTCATACAATAGGATTTGGCACTTGAGACTCACGGAAAGAAGTGTAGATGAATTATTCACATCTGAAAGGAAAGTCAGTTGGGGAAATAAACATTAAAATGATTTGCAATCTGCAGTTATTCAAGAGAGGCAGAATCATCAAGTGTAAGAGAAAGCTGAGAATACCAGGAAATAAATACCTCAATTGATTTAAGAGATGTTTTCACAGCACCCAAATTTTGAGAAAAGGCCCAGATCAATCAAAAAGTCCCATTAATGTCTTTCAAATCTAAGATACTGAAATTACATATTTTATTACTATTTTGATTGTTATTATTGAAGCATACTTTCCCAGGGGCTAAAATCTTTCTCTGTTTAAAACTCAGAAACATTTTTAAAGTTAAATTAACTTTGGGGCAACAAAGATGCAGCTTAATAAATTATCTTATGGTATCCTAAATGTTGAGGAATTCAATCTCACAGGAGTCAAAACTGTGTCCCAAATGGTCTAATTAATTGCCTGTGAATATTAAGAACATGAGCTAAATGTACACAGCATAACCTTCCTTCTCAGAAGAAAGTTAACTACTTAAATACAGCAGAACACACATTGGCCTTGAAAACCAACAGATGTTCTGTCTACTTCAGACTACGCCTTTGACCCAGGGACAAATTACTAAACCTTACTAACCCAACTCAGTAACCTAACTGAAAAATGAACTTTTTGATATCGAGCTGCATATGGAGACCTAGAACTTTGTCTGGACAAAATCAGGAGCACAATCTTAGTTTCCTTTAATTCTACTTCTCATTAAGCTCTATTGTTGGTTAATATCGTAAAAGATCACATTTCCTCTTTTTTTATCAGTCCACAGAAAGAAAAACATATAAATGCATCATGATATGAGATAAAAGGTATCTGTCTAGATTTTCAAACTGGCTAAGTCAGAATAAAATAAGCTGAAACAAGAAAGCATGTATAACCTATAAAATGGTGTGTACATGACAGTTACTGTTTCACAATGATGATGATAAAAAAGTGATAATTGCATAGTTTGAGTGATTGCTAAACTTTTTAAAGCTATTTATATTGAGAGTATTGTGTGGAAAGTTATATATATAAGACAAAATGGGGAAAATAAGGAAAAAAGGAGAGAAAGTAGAAAGAATAAAGGGAGAGAGAGATGGAGGAAGAAGGGGGGAAGGGAAGGAAGAGCTCCAGGGAGGACAACATTCACAATTCACTGAAAGAAAAGTAAAGCAAATCCTTTTAGGTCTCATTAAACTAAAAAGCTTCTTTACAGCAAAAGAAGCTATCAACAGAATAAACAGACCACCTACAGTGAGAGAACATATTTGCAAACTACGCATCCAACTAAGGTCTAATATCTGAATCTATAAGAAACTCGAACAAATTAATAAGCAAAAAACAACCTCATTAAAGCATGGGCAAAGGACATGAATAGACACTTTTCAAAAGAAGACATACACATGGCCAGCAAGCATATGAAAACATGCTTAACATCATTAATCATTAGAGAAATCGAACAAAACTGGTGAGCTATACCTCAGACCAGTCAGAATGGGTATTACTACACAGTCAAAAAATATGCCAGCAAGTTGTGGTGAAAAGGGAATGCTTATATACTGTTGGTTGGAATGTAAATTAGTTCAGCTGTTGTAGGAAGTAGTTTGGCGATTTCTCAAAGACCCCAACAGAAGTGCCATTTGACCAAGCCATCCCATTATTGGGAATATACCCAAAAGAATACAAATTGTTCTACCATAAAGACACATGCATGCGTATGTTCATCATGGCACTATTCACAACAGCAAAGTCGGGGAACCAACCTAAATGCCCATCAGTGGTAGACTGGATAAAGAAAATGTGGTAAGTATACACCATGGAATACTACGCAGCCATAGAAAAGCAGGAGATCATGTCTTTCGCAGCAGCTTGGATGGAGCTGGAGGCCATAATCCTATGCAAAATACACCAGGAACAGAAAACCAAATACCACATATTCTCACTTACAAGTGGTAGCTCAACATTGAGTACACATGGACACAAAAATGGGACCAACAGACACTGGGGTCTAGTTGACAGTGGAAGGTGAAAGGAGGCAGAGAATAAAAAAATTGCCTATTGGGTATTATGTTTACTACCTGTGTGATAAAATAATCTGTACATCAAACTCCTGTGTCATGCAAATTACCTACATAACAGACTTGTACACTTACCACTGAACCTAAAATAAAAGTTTTTAAAAGTTCTAATAAGAATATTATAAAAAGACATTAGAAGCAATTAAGGTTATATATTTTAGAATGCAACAATAACCATTGTTTTATAAGGAAACAGTTTTCTTGGAAGTCAAATAACATGCTCAGATCGACACATCTAGTGAAGTATTGACCCTAAGCTTGAATTCAGATATAGTTGCCACCAAACACCTTCCTCTTTCCAAAAATTATTTAATTCCTCATTTCTAATATCTGGAATGTTCCATTTTACTGAAGATGAGAACTAGCAATAAATAAATAAATAAGAGAAGTCTAGAGGAATTGATGAGAACACAAAAAGGGCAATATTGCAACCAGTTACAATACCCAGTTAATTCTTTCCCAAATCACCTTCTTGTAATAGACAATAACATGTACAAATACATACACACTCATAGTTGATCATTTTGATCAATGTCAGCAGAAATTAAAATAGACTGTGTGTAACCTCCCTTTCCTGGACAATAATCTTGTAATTAATTACCCAATTTTTTTCATACCAGAACTAATTAAATTTTGTTAATTAGAAACTGAAACCAACAGTGATGACTTGAGAGTAGTATACTCTACTGTGGTAGAACTTACAAACATCAGATCAGTGGTTATATTCTGCATAAACTAAAAAGCTGTGCATAGTTTCTCCAGGTAAAAGTTTTCAATATAATATCAATGTCTCTTCACAGTTGAGGAGAAGAACAAGCCTTCTTTCATGTCTTCTCTGTCTAAGAAAATGTTTTCTTCTAGCTTCTATAAACTTTCTTCCTGTGCAATTTGGGAAATTGTTACCATGGACAGCAATGTGGAGATTGCATCTCAAGGCTGAGTTTGGGGTCTAGCCTCCACCACTTACTAACTTACAAACTTCAGAAAAACACTCACCATTCTAATTCCCAGGGTTTTTTTTCCTCAGAAAAAGCAAACTGTAAAATGAAGATAGTCTGTCAGCACAGTGTTTTGATTGAGGCAATCATGGCCAACATGGTGAAACCCTGTCTCTACTAAAAACACAAAAATTAGCTGGGCATAGTAATGCATGCCTGTAGTCTCAGCTACTGGGGAGGCTGAGTTAGGAGAATCTCTTGAACCTGGGAGGTGGAGATTGCAATGAGCCAAGATCGCGCCACTGAACTCCAGCCTGGTGACAGAGCCAGACTCCATCTCAAAGAAAAAACAAGCAAAACAAACAAACAAAAAAGAGTCATAACAGGGTTTTATGGAGAAACACAACATGGTCAGATTAAATGTCTTTTTAAATACACTGAGGATCAAAATATTTCTACCACTAAAAACCTTATGGAAAACAGGAATGTTTTGAATAATTTTATACCATTAATCCTGTATTTATGTTTCAATGCATTCAATCCCCAATAGAAGACTCATATTCCCTATGTTTTAACTACCATTTAATTGTGATTAATGGAAAAATGACAATGATTAAAAAATACAAATGATACAGATTCCTTTTGTCTCTAAGGTTTATGACAACTTAATTGTGTAAAGAGAGCTATGTAAATGGCAACCATTTGTTGAATGGAGGAAATTTATGTCAGTTCTACAGAAAGTTCATGGCCATTGTCATGTTCTAAAAGACATATAATTGTTGCAGGATTGTTGCTGCTTAGTTCAGCTAAATCTGGGTTCTTGTCTCGTGACCAGGAAAAATTAGGCATACAGACCCATTGAAAGGTGAGAAGGGCAGATTTTATTAAGCAAAAGGAAAACTCTCAACAAAGAAAGGGGTTCTCCAATTATGTTTCCCCCTCACAATTGAATACCAGGGCTACCACCCACGAGCTGAAGAAGCCAGTCTCCTCTCCTGCATGAGGCAGAACTTTCTTGTGGCTTCTCCACATTCCCCCAGTGCACAAGCAGGCATGCCCAGGCAAGCCATAGGTAGTATTGAAAAAGGCAATATTAGGTTGGTTAAAAGACATTATACAGAAAGTATCAACTGGGAAAAGACAGGCAAGTGGGAAGAAACTTTCCCCCTGGGTCACAGATCCCATCTGGGACAAGCAGTCCAGTCCCTCAGCCCCGAGGCTGCTCCAAGCCAAAAAGTGAGGAGGCTTCACCAGGGACACCACCCTACCTGTCTGTCAATCTCTTGTTTCCATCATAATTATTATGTACATGAAATGCCCTGCTGGTCTGTCATAGCCAGATGCAAGCTATAAACCACAGATATTAAAGTACAAAAGTATCATGACCTAGGCATATGTACATCTAACATTTATTAAGCACTTATTATGTGCCACATTTTTTAAAGTTATTTGTATGTATAATTTGTTGAGTCTTTATGAAAACATGCAAAACAAGGGGACATTGTTTTTCCTATTTCAAAATGTATGTAAATGTCCTGCCCTGGGTCACGTAGATTAAACTCTCCCAATTTGGCTCTAGAGTCTGAGCTCCTAATCACTAGATTTTACTGTCTCTGTTATTCTCATCAACTGGAGAGACAATGTGAGCCTTTCCCATTACATTTCTGAGAAACTAATTCATAAGGCCCATACATGACTATCTCAGGAAGTACTAAACTTCATGCTTGCCTGGAGTCTTCTAACCATGCATAAAATAATATAACTTAAATTGAGAAGCATTATATGCAATATTACTTGAATTAATTCCTTATCATATAAGCATTTATTTCATTTCAGTTAATTCTCCCTCAAAAATAAAACAGCTAATGTTAACTGTACACCACTTTATACATGAAGACCTTTAAATCTTCTGAAAATATTTTGAATTTTTTTTTATCCAGCTCATATCTGGCCTGAATAGGTTTATTATTTTGTATAACAGGTATTAACTTGCATATCTTTCCTCTTATTAGTAAAAGTAAAAGCAGTAGAAAATGCATTATGTTTGAGCAAGAGGACAGAAAATGAGATTGATTGGGTCATTTGAAATATATAGGGTTTGACAGCTCTCCTTACAGTGATTTTATATCCAATATTGAAAGAACAGGGGAAATGCCTCGGTAAATAAGAGTTCTTACAATTTTCATCTGTAGTTAGGCAATCGCTTCTCCCAAAGGAATATAGGTTGTTCCTGGTCTCACGTGCACTTGATTCTTTTTGCTTCCTAGTAATTTCCACGTCACATTGCTTTACATCATTTTAAATGTGTTAGTTGAGAGCCAAAAGTAATTGTATGAAAACAGTAAGAAAATCCGAAATCAAAGACTGGCTTACGGAAAACATATTATAAACTTTTAAAATTACTTTATTGAAATTTGAAAGTTTTAGTTTTCACTTTTTGTTTTCAAACTTGTAAATTACATTTAAGGAGCTGCTATTTTAAAAAAGGAAAATACTTTAAGAACTAGCATTAATTCAATACTTTATATGTGTAGAAAAGCCTCACAATATAATTTTCCTGCATTTCTACAGTAATCTCAGACATAGATATTAATGTTCTCATTTTACATAAAGATGTGAGACTTGAAATAGTTTTAATCATTTATAAAGTCTGAGTCATTAAATGATACAATCTGAATTCCTTCACTATCTAAAGCAAACCTGTAAGACAATTGATATCACTATGACTTAGTTATAGATGCAACAGAAATTTAAATTTTTCTAGGATCAATTATGTAGAATGTATTATTGTGTTAGTGGGCATGGTAGATATATATCTTATTTGTCTGTGCATAAATTAATTCAACGTGGTTTGCTGCCTGCATTCCCTGTCACCTGTATCTGGCATTTCTCCCCATGTTATCCCTCCCCAACCTCCCTACCCTACGTTGTCCCTCCCCTAGTGCCCCCCAACAGACCCCAGTGTGTGATGCTCCCCTCCCTATGTCCGTGTGTTCTCATTGATCGACACTCGCCTATGAGTGAGAACATGTGGTGTTTGATTTTCTGTTCTTGTGTCAGTTTGCTGAGAATGATCGTTTCCAGATTCATCCCTGTCCCTACAAAGGACACAAACTCATTGTTTTTCATGGCTGCATAGTATTCCATGGTGTATATGTGCCACATTTTCCTTGTCCAGTCTATCATTGTTGGTCATTGGGGTTGGTTCCAGGTCTTTGCTATTGTAAACAGTGCTGCTGTGAAAATACATGTGCATATGTCTTTATAATAGAATGATTTATAATCCTTTGGATATATACTGAGTAATGGGATTGCTGGGTCAAATGGAATTCCTATTTTCTAGGTCCTTGAGGAATCACCACACTGTCTTCCACAGTGGTTGAACTAATTTACACTCCCATCAACAGGGTAAAAGTGCTCCTATCTCTCCACATCCTCTCCAGCATCTCTTGTCTCCAGATTTGTTAATGATTGCTATTCTAACTGGCGTGAGATGGTATCTCAATGATGTTTTGATTTGCATTTCTCTAATGACCAGTGATGATGAGCATCTTTTTATACGTTTGTTGGCATCAAATATGTCTTCTTTGAGAAGTGTCTGTTCATGTCCTTCACCCAGATTTTAATGGATTTGTTTGTTTTTTTCTTCTAAATGTGTTTTAGTTCTTTATAGATTCTGGATATTAGCCCTTTATCAGGTGGGTAGATTGCAAAAATTTTTTCCCATTCTGCTGGTTGCCAGTTTACACTAATGATTATTTCTTTTGCTATACAGAAGCTCTGGAGTTTAATTAGATCCCATTTGTCTATTTTGGCTTTTGTTGCCATTGCTTTTGGTGTTTTAGTCATGAACTCCTTGCCTATGCCTATGTCCTGAATGGTTTTGCCTAGGTTTTCTTCTAGGGTTTTTATGGTGTTAGGTCTTATGTTTAAGTCTTTAATTCATCTGGAGTTAATTTTAGTGTTAGGTGTCAGGAAGGGGTCCAGTTTCTGCTTTCTGCACATGGCTAGCCAGTTTTCCCAACACCATTTATTAAACAGGGAATCCTTTCCCCATTGCTTGTTTTTGTCAGGTCTGTCAAAGATCAGATGGTTGTACATGTGTGGCATTGCCTCTGAGGCCTCTATTCTGTTCCATTGGTCTATATCTCTGTTTTGGTACCTGCACCATGCTGTTTTGATTACCGTAGCCTTGGAGTATAGTTTGAAGTCAGGTAGCATGATGCCTCCCTCTTTGTTCTTTTTGTTTAGGATTGTCTTGGCTATGTGAGCTCTCTTTTCATTCCATATGAAGCTTAAGGTGGTTTTTTCCACTTCTGTGAAGAGGGTCATGGGTAGCTTGATGGAGATAATGTTGAATCTGTAAACTACTTTGGGCAGTATGGGCATTTTCATGATATTGATTCTTCCTAACCATGAGTATGGAATGCTTTTCCATCTGTTTGTGTCCTCTCTTATTTTGTTGAGAAGTGGTTTGTAGTTCTCCTTGAAGAGGTGCTTTACATCCTTTGTTAGTTGTATTCCTAGGTATTTTATTCTCTTTGTAGCAATTGTGAAGGGCAGTTCATTCTTGATTTGGCTGTCATTAAGTCAGTTATTGGTGTACAGAAATGCTCGTGATTTCTGCACATTGATTTTATATCCTGAGACTTTGCTGAAGTTGCTTATCAGTTTCAGGAGATTTTGGGCTGAAACATTGGGGTCTTCTAAATATACTATCATGTCGTCTGTAAATAGAGACAATTTGACTTCCTCCTTTCCTAACTGAATACCCTTTATTTCTTTTTCTTGCCTGAGTGCTCTGGCTAGAACTTCCAATACTATGTTGAATAGGAGTGATGAGAGAGGGCATCCTTGTCTAGTGCCAGATTTCAAAGAGAATGCTTCCATTTTTTGCCCATTCAATAGGATATTGGCTGTGGGTTTGTCATAAATAGCTTTTATTATTTTGAGATACTTTCCATCCATACCAAGTTTATTGAGAGTTTTTAGCATAAAGAGCTGTTGAATTTTGTCAAAGGCCTTTTCTGCATTTATTGAGATAGTCATGTGGTTGTTGTCTTTGGTTCTGTTTATGTGGTGGATTACGTTTGCAGACTTGCATATGTTGAACCAGCCTTGCATCCCTGGGATGAAGCCTACTTGATAGTAATGGATAAGCTTTTTGATGTGGTATTGCAATGGGTTTGCCAGTATTTTATTGAAGATTTTTGCATCAATGTTCATCAGGGATATTGGCTTGAAGTTTTCTTTTTTTGTTAAGTCTCTGCCGGGTTTTGGTATCAGGATGATGTTGGTCTCTTAAAATGATTTGGGAAGGATTTCCTCTTTTTGGATTGTTTGTAATAGTTTCAGAAGAAGTGGTACCAGGTCCTCTTTGTATGTCTGGTAGAATCTGCTGTGAACCCATCTGAATCTGGGCCTTTTTTGGGCGGTAGGCTATTAATTGCTGCCTCAACTTCGGCCCTTGTTATTTGTCTATTCAGGGTTTCAACTTCTTCCTTGTTTAGGCTTGGGAGGATGCAACTGTCCAGGAATTTATCCATTTCCTCCAGGTTTACTGGTTTATGTGCATAGAGTTGTTTGTAGTAATCTCTGATGGTAGTTTGTATTTCTCTGGAATCTGTGGTTATATCCCCTTTATCATTTTTTTATTACATCTATTTGATTCTTCTCTCTTTTTTTTTTATTAATCTGACTAGCTGTCTGTCTACGAAACAAACAGTACTCTTTCTATAAAATATATTAATTTAATGACATTCTAGTGTCTCCGGTAGTTTATTTTTAAAATCAGATATAGATAGACTCTTAATTAAATTTTTTGTTAATCATTTTGAAAAGAAAAGTATGATTCTGGCAGACAAATTAACAACTATTTGACTGAATCAATAAATGCTGCTCTCTGCTGTAGTGAATAGAGAGTGTGAAAGAAAAAATATCTTCAACCCCTTCAATAATGATGCCAAACTTTTAAGGAAAAATAAGTATATTTAAAATAGACTTTAAATCATAAAACCACATGTTTTAAAACTTAGTTGAGTTTTATAATTTCCATAAAAGTATAAAAAACTATATTAATACTACGTACTAGATAAAAACTGGGTCAGTGATCCTTTAATGAATTGACTAAGGAATGAGTCTACTACTTTCAAAATATAGTCTTTGTGATTACAAGAAATATAAAAAACAGAAACTTCTTCCTTCCTAATTTTATGAAATGAAGAAAGCTTGATAGTTAAATCAGACAAAAGTGATAACAGAAGTAACATTTACAACTTTTTCAATATATTCCCTGTAGAATTTCTTATAGAATTGGATAAGTTAATCTAAAATTAATATTTTAGAGTAAAGGGGTAGGAATAGCTAAGACAAATTTGAGAGACTTTTTAAGAAGCAAGAGAATGTACTAACATAATGTTAATGTAGTATCAATGTAGAATAATTAAAGGAGTGAAGAAGTGCCATAAGGTTCTAAAAGGATGAATGGAATAGAATTGAAGTTTGGTGAAGATTTAAGTAATCAGAAAAACATACCCTACTTATGAATATGCAAACTTTTATAAACACTTTATGGAGTAAGGAGAAAAGTCTATATGTATTAGTCTGTTCTTGCATTACTATTAAGAAACATCTGAGGCTGGGTAATTTATAAAGAAGAGAGGCTTACTTGGTTCACAGTTCTATAGGCTATAAAAGCATGGCACTAGTGTCTGCTTTTGCTGAGGACACAGGGCCTCAGGAAGCTTGCAGTCACAGTGGAAGGCAATGGGAGAGGGCAGATTGTATCACATGGCAAAAGCAGGAGCAAGAGAGAGAGAATGAGGAGGTCTCAGATTGTTTTTTTATTTTATTTTATTTTATTTTATGGGGTCTCTCTCTGTCATCCAGGCTGGAGTGCAATGGCATGATCTTGGCTCACTACAATATCTACCTCTCAGGTTCAAGTGATTCTCCTGTCTCAGCTTCCCAAGTAGCTGCTGAGATTACAGATGCATGCCACCACACCCAGCTAATTCTTGTATTTGTAGTATAGATAGGATTTCACCTTGTTGGCCAGGCTGCTTTTGAACTATAAAGCTCAGGTGATCTGCCTGTCTTAGCATCCTAAAATGCTGGGATTACAGGTGTTGGCCACTGTGCCTGGCCCCAGACTCTTTTAAACAACCAGATCTTGGAGGTTGGAACAGTTAGAGGGCTCAGAAAAAGGAAGATGTGGGTAAGTTTGGAACTTTCTAAAGACTTGTTGAATGGTTTTGACCAAAATGCTTGTAGTGATACAGACAATAAAGTCCAGGCTGAGGTGGTCTCAGATAGAGATGAAAAACTGGTTGGTAACTGGAATAACTCAAGATGACTCTTGCTATGCTTTAGCAAAGAGACTGATGGCATTTTCCCCTTGCCATCGAGATCTGTGGAACTACAAACATGAGAGAGATGATTTAGAGTATTTGGCAGAAGAAATTTCTAAGCAGCAAAGAATTCAAGAGGTAACTTGGGTGCTCTTAAAGCCATTCAGTTTTATGCATTCACAAAGAGGTGGTTTAAAATTAGAAGTTATGTTTTAAAAGGGAAGCAGAGCATAAAAGTTAACAAAAAACGTAGGCTGACAATGCCATAAAAAAGAAAAACTCATTTCCTGAGGAGAAATTCAAGCTGGCTGCAGAAACTTGCATAAGTAACAAAGAGCCAAATGTTAATCACTAAGACAATGGGGGAAATGTCTCCATGGCATGTCAGAGACCTTCTGGGCAGCCTCTCCCATCATAGGACTGGAGGCCTAGGAAAGAAAAATTATTTTGTCAGCCAGACCCAGAGCCCCACTTCTATTCTGTTCAGCCTCAGGACTTGATGCTCTGCATCCCAGCTGTGGCTACAAGGGGCTAACATACAGCTTGAGCTGTTGCTTAAGAGGGTGTAAGCCCCAAGCCTTGGCAGCTTCCATGTGTTGTTGGTCCTGCAGGTACACAGAAGATAAGACAAGACTTGAAGTTTGGGAATCTCTGCTTAGATTTCATAGGATTTATGGAAATTCATGGATGTTCAGGCAGAAGTCTGCTGCAGAAGTGGAGTAGAGAACCTCAGCTAGGGCCACACAGAAGGAAAATGTAGGGTTGGAGCCCCTACATAGGGTCCTTACTGGGTCACTGCCTATTGAAGCTGTGAGAAGAGGGCCACTGTTCTCCAGACCCCAGAATTATATATACACTGACAGCTTGCACTGTGCACCTGGAAAATCCACTCAATGTCAGCCCATGAAAGCAGCTGGGAGGGGGCTTTACCCTTCAAAGCCACAGAGGTGGAGCTGCCCAAGGCCATGGAAGCCAACTGCTTGAATCAGCATAACCTGTATGGAAGATATGGAGTCAAAGGAGATCATTTTGGAGCTTTAAGGAACTTTAAGGTTAAGTGACTGTTTTATTGAATTTTGGATTTTATGGGGCCTGTAGCCCCTTCAATTTGTCCAATTTCCCCCATTTGGAATGGGAGCATTTATCCAATGCCTGTACCCCCATTGTATCTAGGAAGTAACTAACTTGCTTTTGATTTTACAGCCTCATAGGCAAAAGGGACTTGCCTTGTCTCATATGAGATTTTGAACTGTGGACTTCTGAGTTAATGCTGAAATTAGTTAATACTTTGTGGCACTGTTGGAAAGGCATGACTGGTCTTGAAATGTGAAAGTGACATGATATTTGGGAGGGTCATATGTGGAATATGGTTTCACTCTGTGTCTCCACCGAAATCTCACCTTGAATTGTCATTCTTATAATCCCCACATGTCAAGGGTGGGACCAGATGGAAGTAATTGGATCATGTGGGTGGTTTCTCTCATGCTGTTTTCTTGATAGTGAATGAGTCTCACAAGATCCCATGGTTTTATAAGCATCAGACATTTCCACTACTGGCACTCACTCTGTCTTGTCACCCTGTAAAGAAGGTGCCTGCTTCTTTTTGCCTTCTGCCAAGACTGTAAGTTTCCTCAGTCCTCCCCAGAAATGTAGAGCTGTGAGTTGAATAAACTCTTTCATGTATAAATTACCCAGTCTCAGATGTTTCTTCATAGCAGTATGAGAATGGACTAATACAAGAACTAAGTCATTAATGAGGAATCTGCCTCCATGACCCAATATGTCCCACTAGGTCACACTTCCTACATTGAGATTTGGAGGGGACAAGCATCCAAGCAATATCACTATAGAAGTTGAGGGTATGCACAGAAAGACTAATTAGCATTTTAATAATATTAATAAATTGTATTCTTCCAGAATATTAATCTGTAGTATAGTGGATACCTGTGTTTTATTCATAAATATTGCATAGCCTTTATAGATAAATAGTTTATCTATTTGTTAAATTTTGGAAGCATGATATAGAGTAAAAGAATCAAGTTGCGAAATCATTATAGACAGTGTTAACATGTATGGTTAATAAGTGTAAATAACATTATATATCTTTATGGAGCTATACATTCAAAGTTAAAATATAACATGAAAGAGAAACACACAAATTTTAAGAATACTTTTGCCTCAGAGGATGGAAAAGTGTAAATGATGAGAGATACTAATGGCATTCCATATGTAAAAAAATTTATTTCCATTTTAAAAAATACCTAAAAGTGATGTGGAAAATATCTACATTTTTCAGTCTGGGAGGCAGGAACACAATTTTATTCTCCTACTATTTGGAATATTTTATAGCAAAAAAGCAAACATATGTTTGCAAATTACTCTTCATTTATTATTCAGGTATCCATTGATTTTTTCATTCTACAATCCTATGCTTTGTACCAGGCCTACTGCCAGGCAGAAATAATGAGTAATGGACAGTGGGTTTCTTCTAAGCAGTCTCAGCTAGTTAATTCACAGCACAATAATATCCCAAGTTCACACTATATTCCAAAAGAAATATTTTAAATAAGTGATTAATCAGAGATAATTTAGTTAAGACAGTTGATCCTGGTGATGAGTTTTGAAGAATTTTGACCAATGGTGATGAGAAAAGAGCATCTGCAGTCAATGTGCTGGATCTTGAATAATCTAAAAGAAAGGAACATTTAATGAGCAATGTTATTCTAGGACTTTAGTAATGCTATACAGATATACTGTCTTCTCTATTGTGGTATCTTATGTATATGGCAGAATCCTTGGCTCATGGGAAACATTCAGTAACTATTCAAATAATTGAGTGCAAGCACTTTGGACTCATTCCTGAAATGCTTCAGCACTGAGCAGCCACAGTTAGAATATTTACTCTACAGGAGCTATAAGAGAGAATCTATAATTTATTTAATTTTGTTTTATTTTGAGAGCAGATGAGTTTATCTTTATTTATATTTTTAAAATTATTTCCACAGGTTTTGAGGAAACAAGTGGTATTTGGTTACATGAGTAAGTTATTCAGTGGTGATTTCTGAGATTTTGGTGCACCCATCACTCAAGCAGTATACACTGAATGCAATTTGTAGTCTTTTATTCCTCACCCTGCTTCATTCCTTTCCTCTGAGTCTCCTAAGTCCATTGTATCATTCTTATGCTTTTGCATCCTCACAGCTTAGCCCCCCTTATAAGTAAGAACATACAATGTTTGGTTTTCCATTTCTGAGTTACTTCACTTAAAATCATAATCCTCCAGTTTCATTCAGGTTGCTGCAAATGGCATTAATTCATTTCTTTTTATGGCTGAGTAGTATTCCATCACATATATACCACAATTTCTTTATCTACGCATTGACTGATCAGCATTTGTGCTGGTTCTGTATTTTTGTAATCATGAATTGTGCTGCTTTAAACATGTGTGTGCAAGTATCTTTTCCCTATAATCACTTCTTTTTCTCTGGGTAGATACCTAGTAGTGGGATGACAGGATCAAATGGTAGTTTTACTTTTAGTTATTTAAGGAATTTCCACACTGTTTTCCATAGTAGTTGTACTTGTTTATATTCCCACCAACAATATAGAAGTGCTCCCTTTTCACTGAAATAATGCCAACATTTAGTATATTTTGATTTTGTTTATAATAGCCATTCTTGCATTCTTGATTTACATGTCTCTGATCCTTAGTGATGTTGATCATTTTTTATATGCTTACTGGCCATTTGTCAACAAGGAACTCAAACAAATTAGCAAAGAAAAACAAAGAATCCCATCAAATTGTGGGCTAAGGACATAAATAGATAATTCTATATATTTTTTTTTATTTGCACTTGAGTTCATGCCAAATGTCAGGCCCTTTGTCAGTTCCATAGCATTTCAAAGAATTTATGAATTTCTACTCACTTATACTGTCTTGCAGAAATGTGTTGTACACAACCTTATTTCTTGTTTTCATTTCAATCCAGACAATTCAGATCTCTTAAAATATAAAATTCCTAAGCTCTTTCTTTGCTTTCCACCTCGACAGCCTTAAAACCCTAATGCATTTAGAAATCAAAAGCGGATATATCCTGAAACTTACCTTCCTTGTGGACTTATAGCTTCATCTGTACATTTCTAGAAACAATTTCAAAGTGTTTTACAAAAACATCAGGTTAAGTTCTACCAAATCCCCCAAACAAAAACACACCTTGTTTACTAAAATCGTTTTATTGATATGAGACCAAGTCCAGGGACTATATATATTAGACAAATAATAGAAATTTTAAAAAAGTATCAACTCCAATAAGCAGAAAATTATTAAAATTATTAACCTCAGTATCATTCCATTTGATATTTAATGAACACCTATTATGTGCCAGTATGATCAAACTCTGGTATATGCAGATAATAAGACAATGATAGCTTTTAGAACAATCTCGGGTCTAGCAAAACAGTAAAGAACAGGTAGCAAACAGGACGAGGGTCAAGGTGAGAAGTGCTGATCCTGTCTGGAAAGTAAACTAGAGAACACTTGACTATATTTTGAAGCCTGGGGCTAAAATATAAAAGTCACCATCAACTATAGAAAATATTCAAAATTTATCATGAGGACAATTAAAACCACTATAAAGACTTCTTTAAAAAATTAAGTCATATGGAGAACAGAGTTTTAACAGCAATTCTTGTCTCAAATTGGTTACCTCTTCTGCAGCAAATTCAAGCTTTATTGGCTTAGTTGTTCAGTTATACTCAATCCTAACAAAGCTCTGTATAAAGCATCTGTCATAGCTGCTTTCTAAAGCTGACTCATTTTTTTTTGAACACACACTTTAAAAAAAAAATGTTTTCACCACAAGTATTCATTTAAAGACCACTTATAGCATTCCAAAGAAGATTTAAGAATCTCCCAGAAGCTTTGTAATAAGAAAATGCATCCTTTGTTTCCACAGAAATATACTTGTACATGTTATTCTACCGGTTTGCTGTATGTGCTGAACAGATTTCAGAATAACATTTGGTGTTCTGTGGTTGAAATATGCAAACACAAAGCAGAACAAATGCAAAATGCTGCCCTCTGTTGAAAAATGCCAAGTACACAAATCAGTTCTTGCAAGGTAGATTAAATATTATACTCACACCAGTATAAGAAGGTTTGAAGAAATAAAACAATTGGTAAGAATTGTGAAATAATGATAACTTTCTTAGATTTAAATTAAAAAGAACTATATCAAAAATGATGGCATGTTTAAATAGTTTAAAAGATAAAACTATCTATATTGAAAAAATATAATGCTAAAATAGAGTAACAACCTATACGAAAAAATACTGTTTCCACATGTGACAGATAAATGGGTAATTTCTGTAATTTTAAGAAGGTTATACAAAACACCAAGATGCCAAAAAATAAATAGGAAAATAACATTGAAGACACCTCACACAAGAAGGCATATAAGTTGTAATATGTATGTGACAAAATGTTAACATTCCATGACAATTTTCGACTAGAAAAATACCTCTAAAAATTTTTAAACCAAATGCTGGTAAGGCAGTTATGAAATTATTTAATCTTTTAGGGCTGAGCTTTAGAAATTGGTATAAACCTATTATAAATCAATGTGGCAATAAACTATGTGTGCCTGTGTATCTAATAATTTCTTTCCTTGATAGTTAATTAAAAGAAATAACTCAAGAGCTCTACATAATAATAGATATATCATTTTTAATTGCAAAACAAAAAATTCAAACACACACATATATATATTGTATCCTCAAAATATTATTTGATATTGTGCTATATCAAAATAATAAAGTGATTGAGGATGACACATAAAGGCTAAATAATGACCTTCCCCCTAAATATATCCATAGTCCTAATCAGTGGAACCTATGAATGTCACCTTATGTTGCCAAATGGATTTTACATGTGTGAATGTCATAGACCTTAACAGAAGGAGATAATCTTACATTAATTGGATGGAAAAATCTAAGTACATGAACCTATAAAATCAGAGAGCTTTGCCCACCTAAAATGAGAGAGACCAGCAGAAGGAGTAGAAGATATGAGACAGAAGATGAATCCAGAAACATATCAAGGGTGATAAGGATTTGATGTGGCATTGCTAGTACTGAGATACAGAGGACTTCATGCAAAACCCTGGAAGTCTCTGGAAAATCAGGATGCTCCCGCTTCTACTACATTGATAGTCAGCACAAACATTCAGGATTCACTCTTACAATGGCAAGTTACTGAAGTCAACCAATAATCGAATGAGTTTGGAAGTAGACTCTTCCGCAGAGTCTCCCTTAAGGAATACACAGCCCTGTCCTCACCTCAATTTCAGCTCTATGAGACCCTGATCTGAAAAGCCAAGCCAGCCCCAGACTTCTTATCTACAGAACTTTGACATAAATTTGTATGTATTAAAACACTAAATTTGTGGTAATTTGTTATGGAAATAATAGAAAATTAACATGTATAAAGGTTTTGTGTAAAAAAATGAAGTATTCATGCCAATATCTTTAGTAAAAGGGCAAAATATTAACACACACACATACTATGCACACACAAGCAAGGAGAAAGCAACACAAAAAGCTATACACAGACCATTCTGTAATTAGATAAAATATCAAAAGGCAACTATAAAAAGAAAATGTGTTTGACTTTAGAACAAGGGGTATTTTAAATTATTATTTGCAATTATTAATGTATTATTGTTGCATCATCCCATTATTATAAGTTTAAATAGCAGGACACCATACAGAAAATAAAATAGAAAAATAAAGATTTTTTAAACAAGTACCTTTGATGTGGAAATTTATTATTTGTCTTTCCAAAACAATATTCCCTCCTGTGGAGGGGCATGAGGCAGCTACACAGAAATGTAGGTAAATTATTTTTGTCCAGCCTTTTAAATTCCACAACTCTCCACAGTTTTTACCATGGGATTTCTAATACAAGCTTAGCCCAGTTCCAGTGTTATGACCATTCCTCATTCTGTTTTTGCAGCAGATGATTTGTTACTGGTATTGCCTGAAGAATATTTTCTGATCTTTTTCCTCAATTTAAGAGATGACTCCTGATGTGCTTCTTGAGAAGTACCCTTCCTGATACCAGTTCCAAAAATATGCTTTTTTCTTTCTTGTTTTTACTGGTGTTTCAATGTCTGAATTCCCACTCTCTCCCTGAATAGAGAATTAGGTAGGAAAGCAAAAGTGCTGACCTGTCACAGATAAGAGGAGTTTGGTCCAAATCCAAGGAACTCTGCCATGGAAGGTATATGAGCTGAGATTCACCAATGCAGGGAAAACAGTAATAAGTTAAATCCAGAGTCCTTGAAAGGGACTTGAGTTAAAGGACTGAAAAAGTAATATGAAGAAGATAGAGAAATTAAATGCAGAAGGAGATCTGAAGCAAGTTAGGTAAGGTACAGGATAATAGGCATAAACACTGGATTTTGGAATCTTGTATTAATGGGCTTGTAGGCCCACTGTATGAGGCCAAGCTGCTTGTTAAGTATTTGTCCCAATAACCTTCCAGACACTCCAGCCCCTCCTGTCTTCTAGCCATGCTTTGTTTTAATCTGCCATTCGAAGTCATGAGGTTCTGTTATCCACTGTAGTCCCATGGTCAAACATCGGTGCCTGTTGAGGTCACCTACTTGTGACATGTTCCCTGTGCCCTGGCCAGCTGCAAATGAATCCCAGAAAATTGTATTTGAATCAAACTAAACAAAAGACAGTAGAAATGGTTGAGTAGTCTTCACCACGCTGCCAGCCTCTCCTCTGATCTATGACTGTGTCATGTATTTTCAACTTTTTTTTTTAACCATTACAACACATGACTCTCATCTTTTTCTCTCTCTCTAAATCTGTCAGTGTTTAAAAATAAGTGTTTCAAAAATTAGGACAAGAAAATATGCAAAAAAATAAAGGAATTTCATTGTTGGACAGAGAAAGAAAACTATCTTCTCTATATGTGATGGGATGAAGAGGGTAGTCAGGAGGGAACGGATTGAGCAAAGGCTGCCCAGGGCACCCATGTGTCCCTTCATGCTCAGCGAATGAATCGAAGTCTGTAACAGATTTTGAAGAAATTATTTCATTACAGCCAGAAAGTGCCCAACTTCTGTGTACTTAAACATTTTAGAAAAGCAAGAATAATATAGGAACTTCTGGGATTATAAAGAGTTATAGCCACTGCTATTATCATAGAAGTCGGTAGGGGTCCAGGTTAACACTCAGGCCTCATCTTCTACTGTTCTCTTTACCCACTAAATTATAGGCACTTGTGTACCCATCATTCCACATCCCCCACAATCTTTAATAATTTTAGACTTTAAAAATGTATCTGGATTTATTTATTTATTTATCTTTCTATCTATGTATTGTTTGCTGTTACCTCTTCCACCTTATCATTCCCAATTCATCAGTTTTAAGTTAAACTCCTTGAGAGCAAGAAACTCTATCCCAAGCACCTAGCACAATACTTGTCACATAGACGATGCTCTATACATACTTGTTGATTGAAGGAATTGACTTAGAAAACATGAGGTCCGTAAAAGCCTTAGAGATCATTCAGCTACAGTAAAGAAAGCACGGGTTTTAGCCTGCAAAGGTCTGAATCATGACTCCAGCTTCACTTCCGGTCTGTATTATTTCGTGAACTTCCTTTCCCACATTTGTAAAATGAAGACAATATTCTGTATTTAAAATTAGTAAAGACGAATAATAAATGTGAATTTGTGGCAACTTTTTTTTAATGTATGATTCTTCTCTAGATGAGAAATCTAAGGCGGTGCTCTACATACACAGCTGTTTTGACATGTTGGCATGTAAACCTATTGTCACAATTTCAATTTTCATGATTTGTGTGGATATATCTACTTTAAAATATCTATCGTGTTATGGTGTGGCTAGTTCGAGATAGGCAACCCAACTAACCATTTTTTAAGTTCTGTTTTAAATGTAGCATGAGATCTATGTAAATGTGTATATTCATTTTGATGCAGAGCAAATAAAGACTGTAAAAATGTGCTTTAAGATTACAGGGAACATTACAGTCCTCAGAAGAGGGGATCCTATGACACTGGACAAGTGCCACAGCAGAAACCTTGGGAAGTACTAGCAACTGCTCAGCAAATTCCATGTTAATATAATAAAGCAATAAATGATTTCATTAGTATAGTAACATCTTGACAAGTACAGTAGTCCCTCAGTAGTCATAAGGGATGGATTTCAGGAACCCCATGGATACCAAAATCCACAGATGCTTGTGTCTCTGGGATAAAATTGTGTAATTCTTGCATATAACCTACACAATTTGTCCTGCATACTTTAAATCATCTCTAGATTACTTATAATACCTAAGACAATGTGAATACTATGTAAATAGTTGTTATACTGCATTGCTTTTTTGTGTTATTTTTTATTGATGTATTATCATTTTTTATTTTTCAAATATTTTTTTTGGTTGTGGAATGTTCAGAAAAGGAAGCCCAGGATATGGAAAGACAGCTGTGACTGTTTTTCCTGAATAC
This sequence comes from Cacajao melanocephalus, assembly GCA_963573385.1. Lineage (NCBI taxonomy): Eukaryota > Metazoa > Chordata > Mammalia > Primates > Pitheciidae > Cacajao > Cacajao melanocephalus. Next base: position 28,867 of record CAUYLG010001030.1, on the reverse strand, counting down.
AGAGACCAATATTTTGGATTCTGCTAAGATCTATTCCAAGCCTATTTGGAAGTGGTTTCCATCCCGGAAAATGGTGCTTCAGAGAACATTTAAACACAACAAAAAGACTTGTTTTGACACCCACTTCTGCCTCACATTCTTCATGTATAAAATGAGAATAATGATACCTGTTTTACCCCCTTGTTGTGAAGATAAATTGTGATAATGTATTTGAGAGAGGATTGTAAACGAAAATAGGTTTCATTTGTCTGCTTTTGTTTTTACCAAGAACTGTGAGAAACTGGGACACCATTATTGCTGATTTAGAACCTCTATCATTGGAAGTAACACTAATAGGATGGAGTATTCAGCCACCTGTTAACAACTGCACATTGCACAGTTTTGCAGTCTAAATGGGTTTAGTGCTTTAAGTATAAGTCGGGCCTCAACAAAGTGGTACACAGCAGATGCCTAGTGACAAAGCAATGGTGCCACCTTAAAGATGAGATTTTTCTCAAGGTCATGTGAGAAATCCACTGATAACTCCCAGAAACACTAGGATTATGAAAAAGCCGAGATTCCACATGGGTAGCTGGGAAAAGAGTCAGTGGCATTTTGATTGTTGTAATTATATTCCCTTTGTATTTTTCATTGTGTTATTTTGTTGTTGTTTTCCCCAGAGTCCCTTCTCCCACAGCTACAGCTATTTGACTCAGTCAAAAAGCTTTGAGAACTAAGAATGGTGCTAGCTGCGTTTTTATTTTCCTGTACTTATCTTTCAACTAATAATAGAAGAAAGGTCACTTAAAGCTATTACCCCATCTTTATTAATGAAGGAATGTCCATTTGACTCTCGAGAGCACAAATTCCCAGAAATGAATTTGTCTGGAGACTGGACAGTGACTGATTATCTAAGTGCATCGTTAGCTAAAATGAGGCAAACCTTAGAAGGAGCTGTACAGAACATTATGGTCATCCAGGTTGGATAATTATCAAGAGGAAGCGTTCTATATAATAAGATGTAACAAACACACTGAAGTGTCCATTGTGCAAAATGATAAACATCCTGAAACTCACATTAAACATATATCTGAAGAGAAAGGATCCAAAATCAGCATCTGCAAAATGGGCATTTTGGAGAACTGTGTCCTAAGAAATTCTACATAAGTGAGAGCATTTTAATAATTTTTGTTACAAGCTCTATGGTCCCACCAGCTTGGAAAGCCATGTCTCATCAGCAAAGGAAAAACTCTCAGATATTCTGCAGTAAACTATGAAATAAGACTATCAAGAAGAAATCCAAATTGTATTTCTTTGTTTAATCTGTTTAGGTTGTTTGCCTAGCTTATGCAGTAGGCAGGTCTTTTAAAAAATATCTATCTAATGTTGAATAGATATTTTTTAAAAATAGATATATTTTAAAAATATCTATCTAATATGAATCTAATGTTCTGATAAATGCACTTTGCAAAAATTTACATCAGTAGTTTAATTTTACGTTAAATTATTATTTACTAACTACCTATCAATACCTGTCTTCAATGACTGGTTGGCCATTTTTCAAAATTGAGAGTCTAGTCTTCTCTGTGAAAGTTCTACTGACACTCTAAAAAAGCAGGGCATTCTCTACTCTTCAATTCCACTATATCCAATATAATATATAATGTAGATCCTGTAACAATTGACTGCTCCTCTTTATTTATGTTTATTAGTGTTTATAGCCTAATTTATTATATCTTCGTTTCCCTGTTTTCAAGCATTGGTCTGTTTTAGAATAGTGACTACAATTTTTTAATATATCAATGAGAAGTTTGTATGTGTGCGTGTGAATGTGTGTATATGTGGGGTACATGCAATAGGCAGGGTGGATTGAAATTTGAATTCAATATATTTGTTGCAGTAAAGCAATTAAAAATGCAAACTCTGGGACTACACCATATACTTTAAACTCCTACTCTATCTTTTGTGAAAACTGGCCTGATAACCTCTTTGTACTTCAGTTTTCATTTCTACGAAATAAGGATGATAATGATCAAATCTTCTGGGCATTTACTAAGTGCTATTCGAAGTATTTACTGCATATTGACTCATTTAATCACCACGACTCCATAAAATAAGGTGTGATTGGCATCTCCTTTCTTACGTTGTGTAAGTTAATAGGTTCAAAAATATACTTAACACATGTTCTGACACATTGTAGGCATTCAATAGATGTTAGCTATGCTTAGTTCTTGAACTCATATATGCCAATTATATACTTGGAAATAAAGATGCAAAGAATAACTAATTCCTGTATTCAAAGTACACAAGGTAGGACTATAATCAAAATGAGAAAAAATTAAATGTTCTTGTATAAAACAAGGTCAGAAAAACACAGATATTAACCTGAATATAAACCAGGCATGAAAATATATGAGTTACATTATAATATCCTAATGACTATGGTAGGAGAATAGGTTAGATAAGCTGTTGCCAAGAGAGCAAACTCTAAACCCTATGCTACAACATGATTTGAACAAGGATTTCTGTTCATGGCTGCCTTCTTAAACATGCTATATCAGCCTTCCTTAAATATACTTTTCTCAATTGTTTTAAAGAACACACTAACTAATTGTGTCTAAAGATGTCTAACACTTCATGTTTTACCAGGCAGGAGAGGAAGTATACAACCAAATGAATCATAGTCTTTGCTCCTGAGACACAGTTCTTTGGTGAAACTGACATGTATATGTGTGACTGTAAAACAAAACAATTAGAAAGCAACTCATCCTGCTATAATGCCTCAATGGTTAGGATTCCATTAATTAATGGTCTACAGTAAAATATGAGTTGAGCTTTTCTCTATGTAGGAAACAAAGGAATCATAATAATTAAAAGCAGACATCCTGTGCCTGATAACAATTCATGTTATCACATTTTCACAATCAGGCAAGGTTGGTTTTGTATCCCAAGTCTATCAGGAAAAGGAGTATCAAGAAGCCGAGACTGCAAAGTGACATGGCCAAAATCATAAAATACAAAGCATGCCTGGAATAACGACTTATTGATTCCAGTATCCATACTCATTTCACTACAACATAGTGCTTACCTAGGACTTTATTGAGTACAGAAGACAACTCTACAGGAAACAATTAGAGAAACATAAGAAATTGTATGCCTCTGGGTCTGTTGCCTTCTTTGTGTGCTTAAGCTGTTTATAAATGTACAATAAATGTTGGTTCCTTTCTCTCTGCTAGAAAGCAGAGATTAAGGAATTTTTGTAAACTCCCCTTAACTTGTCTGTGCAGGCAGAGGCAGAGTGGAGAATCAGCTCTGGAGTCAATCAAAGCCCACCTCTCCCATATTTTAGCATATAATTTGGGCTGGCCATTTATTCTTCCTAAGAATTCACTGTAAAGTGAAATAACACATAAAGTTGTAAATACTAATCTAAAAAACTTAGACATGTTATTGCCTTTTTATTAGTTATTATTTTGCAGTTAGTATTACAGGGTGATTAGACAGTGATACATAAAGCCTTTTTTTCCCACGATTCAAGGAAATGAGGCTGGTTTTCGAAATATCTCACTAGTCCTAGCATGCATTGATAATGCTTTATCCTAATCCTTGGACAGGCTATTTCCCTCTAAAAGAATTATCCCCCTTCCATTCATTCCAATTCTACCCATGCTTGAAAGCTTGGAAAATATAGTTTCTACCTCTACCCAAAACATATACCTTCACACACACATGCACACGCACACAGTTTCTCCAGGAAACCTGTACTCATTTATCCTTCCTCTAAACGTTGGTTACATGGTATTATCCAAGGAGGATATACTTACATTTTTATTATTTCACTTGTCTTTACCTGTTTTGATCCCTATGTTCAGGTCAAAGCCTTTAAGGATAAGGAACATTTTTCAAACCTCTGACATTTCCCACAGAACTCAGCTGGGTACAGAGGGAGCCCCGCACATGTTCTATACTTTATTGATTTGTTTTGATGGTATGTAAAATACTGATATAATCTGAATTATTCTCTCAGTTTGAACTCACCAAATAGCTAACACTTCCGGATTCTAGGACACATATAAACGACAAGTATTTCTGTGTGTAACTGTGTATCTGCCTCATCTGATAACCACTCTAGAAAACATTTTGACAGTTTCCCAGTGTGAAGAAAAGGATTTTTGTTTAATTAATGAGGCATTTCTCAGGTCCAGATTTTAGTCTTTTAATGCACTTTCAGCTGTTAGAAAGATACTCTTAAAATGTCTTAGCTATTGACTAATGCTTAATTATTCTTTCCCTGGAGTAAATCACATTTTTTATGTAGATCAATCCTTGGCTTTCTTAGCAGGAAGTTCTTTAAATTAGTAATATATCAATGCTTTGTGTTTATTTTCCATTTCTCCTTGTCTTATTTTAAAAGGGAGGTTTGCAAAGGATTCCACTTACAGAAATACACTAGTTAGGTATGTGCTTAGTATGTTGTGGAGAAGTGAGCTATGTGGTTAACTAAATGTAGGCAGATCAACTCCCTTACCAAAGGTTAAAAAACTAATATAAATAAGTATATTATATGTGTTTATATTTATAAATACTACTTATTAATTTTTATATATTTATACACAGTACATTTTATTGAATTGAAGAAACTTTATATGCTGAAGTTCTCAGTAAAATCAGCTTTCATTCAAATGTATCATGAAAGTAATAATCCAATTATTTCATATACCTGAATTTATCAAAAGTATAGCTGTTTCTGTAACAGAAGATTGAAATAGTTTGCGGTAAAATAAACATAGAATAATAACCCCAACTAAATATTTTTTAACATAATTTCTCCTCAAATAGTTCATGAGTCACAAATTTTTTGAAAAATATGCATTCAGACCACAAAGAAAGGGTAATTTTGGATCTAGTTTAATAGTTTTCTAACACTCTGTGATACAGGTGACAATAATCCTGTTTTCAGGGCTGTGTCAAAGCCCATTGTGTGCATGTCTTCCCAGATTTTCATACTCATTGATAGTTGGTAGCTTGAAATGAGCCATGGTAGTAGCATTTACCCCACACTGGAAATCAGCACCTCATTGCCTACAGAGGTCCAGGTGAAAAACTACAACAACATACAAATTGAAATGCCTTTGATTCATAAAGCTTACCTTCTCTGAGAGAAACTAGGCCTTAAATAAGTCCTCCAGATAAAATACATTACTAATTTATAACAGGATATGTGAAGAAAGAGCATATAGTGCAATTGAAAATGATTAAAGGGTTGATTCTTCTTATTATTATTACTGCAGGTTTAGTTTGGGGAGGTAATGTTATGACAGACTGCTCTGAGAAAGTGAGGTTAACACTAAGACTGGAGTGACGAACAGAAGCTAGTTTGATGAGTCCTGGGCTAAGTGAAATCCTGTGTAAAGATGCTGGGGCAGGAAAGGATATTGAGCCTCTATAAGACTAAAGGAAAACCAATAAAAAATAAAAGGGTGATTGTGAGATAATAGTAGAGACATTAGGGAAGACCACATCAATCAGGGTAGTTTTGACCATAATTTTTATTTACTTGAATGACATACAATAAAATAACTGAAGAATTTTATTTGGAGTATAGATAAAATTTTATTTGCAGTTTATTTAAAGAGATGTCTCTAGTTGCTGGGGCAAACGAAGTGGCAATAAACGAAGTTCAGAAGCTGTCACAGTTACGCCAGTGATTCAAGACGGAGATGATAATGTAAAGTTGGTGGTGATGCTGGGGAATGATGAATGTTTACACTCAAGATATGTATTAGGAGTTTTAGCAGTGCTTAATTAGATCACAGAGAGGTAAAGGAACAAAAATGACTCTTAGGTTTCTGACTTGAAAACATAGCTAAATAACATAGGCACTATTCACTGAGCTGGGGAAGTAGAAGATTAACAGACTTAGAAGAAGGCTTAAAAATGACTTTATTATTAATATGATCATGTTGAATATGGCATACCTGTGAGAAGCATTTATGTAGGCAGGTTGGCAAATGGGCATACCAATTTGAGTTCAAGAGATAGTGTTTTCTTTCTTTAAGAGATATAGCCATGGTAGGAGCATGACTAAAATACATATATTTGAGATTTACTTGTATAGATATGCCATTTGCAGCTGTGCAGAAGTGCATATAAATACCTAGGGAAGGTGTTTAGCTTCTTCTAGAAGAGAATAACTTCCTAGGATCGCACGCTCAGAGAGCTTAGCACACAGGACAAAAATATACAAAAGAAATATGTTTTGAGAATGAAGCCATGCTCAATGGTCAAGTGCTGCTGAGAAGTTAAATAAGATGAGATCTAAGTGATCTGTGAAAACCTAAATAGTTAAAGGATAGAAAAAATATCTGTGCTCATATCTTCTAGGATTTTCCTAGTAGCAAGGAGCACAGGGATGAACTTCAGTTATATTTACTTTATTCTACTGAATAGATTAATAAAACATAAATCGTAAATTCAACAGGAACAAAAATGCAAAAGAAGACTATTACAAGAAAAGTCAGTTCTAGCAACGTCAATAGTGTTAACACATATTGAATATTATTATATGACATGCCTGTTGTGTAAATAATCAAAATCAAATTTCACAATATCGTTACCATTGTAGGGATTTATTATTTTCTTATTATAGTCAATGATAATGACCATTCAGGTAGCTGATGTAGCTTGGCCAGTGGTCATATAATTAATAGATTACCTAGTAATTTTGTTTGTACTACTTACCTCATTTCTTGAAAAACAAAGGCGAACTCAAGAAGAATAAAGTTATAAAGAGAAGAAGCAACAACATGTACAAATTAAGATATGAAAGTAATTGTTATAATCTGGGAGAAGTGAGTACTTCTAGGTGACTGGGGAGTGATGGTGAAAAGCAGTGTTAAAAAGAAGACCTACAAAGATAGATACATTGAAAAACCATTACTTAAATAGTAACTCTGACGTATGAGAAAAAAATGTTCTGAAGGCTCCTTGGGTTATGACTCTATCTGATTAAATATAATCCATTAATTATTTTTTACATTACTGTGCTTGGTGCATTATATTTTTTACATTACTGTATTTGGTTCATTATATTTTTGGTAGGCCTGTGTTATTTCCATGAAGCTACAAAGTTCACAGAGTAATACATTAGAATTTGCTCAAATAAGCATTTTTCTTTCACATATTAGGCTCAAAAAGTTTTTGCTGAATGAACTAGTGAAAAAAGTTAAAATGGCCATAATTTATACTGTAGGTAAAGGAGTCATAGACTCTTTTCCACTACGGCAGTAGGGGAAATTTACATAAACTGTTTCTTATTGAGAACAACTAGAAGTTATATATGGTATGGTTATTTATAATTATATCCCTTGTGGATTCTTAATCATGCTGCCTTATTGCCTTGTATACTTTGTTATGGTTTACTGTACACTGGAAATTATATTTGAAAATGTGTTTCTAGAAATAATCTGAAGCCTAGAATTTTCTTACTTTTTTCCAACAATAATGTTTAAAAAAATTTGATACACCATGTACCTGAAAGAACTAGTATGGTTGTTACCGTGTGTGTGTGTGTGTGTGTGTGTGTGTGTCTGTGTGTGTGGTGTACACAAACTATGGAGTGATATCACAAGAGGTCTGAAACAAAAGACCTTCTATCTATAATTCAATTCAGCTGATTTGATACCCTTCAATAATGAAGACTAATGAAATATTTTTTTGTAAGAAAAAATTGAGAGAATTTGGCATCAGCAGATTCACATGAAAGGAAATACCAGAATTTTAGGGGTAGAAAAAGAAAGTGATACCAAGTGCAGAGTTTCAAATGCAGAAAGAAATATAAAGAAAATAGTAACTCTATTGTAAATCAAAGTGGATATTAACCTTATAGAACAAGAATAACTATGTTTTAAATTGAAAATGCTTCTGCAATTAAAACACATGACAATGCATCATCATATATATGAAGAAGGGAAGAAGGGACTAAGTGGCATTAAAGGATTTTTAAATCGTTTGAAATTGCTTTGATTAAACTAGACATCTCTGACACCAATATTTTTTACTTTCTATGTATTTGGCATCTTAGAGTTTTTGCTTGTTTATCTGCTTTTGTCATTTCGGATCAGTGCCTTGTGGTAAGCTCTAGATGTTTTAGTGTTATATACTTTTCTGTGTAGTGTGAAAGATGGCAACTGTAAAAAGAATGATGGGAAAGGAGAACCATGAGTAGAGTTCTCAGGTAGATCAACTGAGGATGTGGAAATCAGATTCATTGGAATACCTCAGTGTGCCACTAGCATGCATGTGTCCAATGTGAGGCGAGCAATCTAGACCAAATCATCTGATACTTAAATCCCCTCTCTGATATCCTTGCAGTTAAGTCAGTGATTATATTTATGCACAGGATTCTTCCCAGTGGACTGTTATGGTTTTCATGAGAACTGGAGTCTTACCTTATTCACAGATTCAAGCACAAGAATAATATTAAACTGATAGTTGAATAAACTCAATAAACATTGGTTGAATTGAATTAGGATTATGGGGGATTTGCCACAACCCCAGGTGGGAAAATATGTTTCATTAAAAAGAGGTTGGATAATAAAATGCTGAAGCCAATGCCTTTCATGCAAACTTATTATTTTAAAAATTTTAAACAACACTTGGTGATAACTAGAAATGAGTCAGTCTCTCCAGCACCAGCAAATAGCCAAAAAAAAAAAAAAAAAAAGTTGGGGAGGGGGTAGAGAGGAAACAAAACAAATAGCAGATGGCAGTTGAGCCCAGCCACCCACTTTCCCTGCAGGCCCTTTTGAAATCAACAGATCCAATTTAGATTCCATGTTCTGGGAGTGATTCTGCTGCTTTAGGGACACATCCCTGGCTTGGTGAGTCCTTCCAAAAGCCCAATTCGAGAAAAAGAACAGAGAGAAATAGGATGAGCTAGGGAAATTACTTCTTGAAATATTATTTAGGCATACTTCCATCTTGCCTTTCATTTTCTGTATATTTGCTTTGTCTATTTTTTATCTGGTTTCCCAACTGTTATGTCACTCTATTTGGTAAATCCTACATCTCTTTAGGCGATTTACTATTCTGTTTAATGTCTATACGTTCTTCTACTATTTTAGAGAAGTTCTCTTTCCATTTTCATATACATGACAATTCTTATGGGATCCTTATCTCTGAATAAAGTTGCTTGGTATGTCACAAACCTACCATCCATTGAATTCATCTCAGGAAATTAAATTAAATAAGCCAGAAAATGGGGCCATTTCAGGAAAGGTAATTTTTTTTTTCTGGTGCATTGTATCATCAACTGAGGGACTTTTTTTTTTTTTTTTTGCCTATGGATATTAGTTTCATGTAACCACTTTTACTATAGGAGAGTAAAATGAGAAACAAATTCATTACAGTGGTGTCATTATATAAAGACTGCTGAATTTTTATGAAGGGCTAATCACTAAATCACCCTTATTCTTTTCTAAGATAAATTGATTCTTTCACAAACACCTGTATGTCTCCCTGTGTTCATATTTTCATTTTCACTAGTTTCAAAGTAAACAGTTCCTTTGTCACAAAATTAATGAGTTCTGATTGGATTCAGGTTTAGATGTTTTCTTCCTTTTATCTCGCATACTCAAGCAACCCAGATGAAATTCTGCTTCTTAATCAACTGGCAAATGTATTTCCTTTGATCAGTCCAAGGCTGCTGATGTGAGTGATAAATATTATATTTACTGTTTCTTTCCCTTGTGTCTTCACAGCACAAAATTTCATATAAGAGACTTGGTTTTGAGCCCAGTGAATGTATTTGGTTTGAGTGTAACTCAAAAATGAGTCATTAAATTGCTAAGCTTTGGTGCCCAAGATTCTTCTTTGCGCAAAGAGCTTCATATACAATAAGCTACATACTATTTTTTCCCGTTTTACAGATATTACAACTGAGGGTTAGAAAAGTTACATGTTTTTGCCAAGGAGATCCAATTACTGGTAAGTAACAGACCTCAAGTTTTGGATTTTGTATGCCTGTCTCCACGGAAAGAACCCAATCCTCTCCTACTTAAGTACAGTTATTTCTCAGTGTCCATGGGAAGTTGGTTCCAGGACCCCATGGATTCCAAAATCCACAGATGCTCGAATCTCTTTTATAATACAGTGCATATAATCTATGCACATCCTCTTTTATACTTTAAATGATCTCTAAATTACTTATAATACCTGCTTAAGTCAAATAATATATAGAGATGAATCTCTGACTTTAAAATGTTTTATTTGGGAAGCAAAAACTGCAATTTAAGGCATGCACATAGAAGTGGTCTTTGGTATGTTCAAGGAACAAGGGAATTGTTGGGAGTTTTATTAGAAAAGGAAATGTTACATATGGTTTTGAAAAAAAAAAGCTCATTTTGAGAGGGGAAAAACTGGTGAGTGATGGTGGCATGTAAAACTAGTCTTAGAACCATGACAGGTCCTTTCTGTGGCTACTAGGTAAAACTAGTCTTAGGGTTACAGCAGGCTGTTTCAGCAGCTGGGGTTGTAGAAAGTTTAATTCTTGGAGCAGTTACATGTGCCCTAAGTGTTTTTCCCCACTGGTCTCTTGTGTCTGATCCAGCTGGATATGACAAGAATGACACAATCTGTATAACTAACTTCCACATACCTAAAACAATCTAAATGCTACTTACATAATTGTTATACTGTATTTTTGTTACTTTTATTGTTCTATTATTATTTTTAAAAATATTTTGACCCACCGTTGGTTGAATACCCAGATTTGGAGTCTGCATATAGGGAGGACTGACTGTATAAGAATCATATGTTTGTGCTCCACCCAAAACTTGTATTAATTTGTTCATTCAACACATACTTATTAAATGCCTTCTCTAATTAGTAGTAAATACAATAACTAAAATATTGAGTGAGGAATAAAATCATAAAAGTATATCTAAGTATCAGCTCTTATCTTTTCAATGTGACTCTGATCATCATTGTAAGAAACTCACCATAGGGTTCTATTTAGGTGCATGTCTGCAACATAACAATTCATTATATGCAGTAGTAACTTTTTAAAAAGTATGTTATAAATGAATAAATATTGGTGGTGGTCTCCACAGGCTAAGACATTGTACCTCTATTTGCTGGGATTTCTGAACAATTTTAAAAATAGCATTTAAACAATGGAATATGAAACCGTGATGTTATATTTATTACTGGAAAAAAAAAGTTAAAAGATGTGGCCTGGCCAGGTGCAGTGGCTCAAGCCTGTAATCCCAGCACTTTGGGAGCTGAGGCAGGCAGATCACGAGATCAAGAGATCAAGACACTCCTGGCCAATATGGTGAAACCTTGTCTCTACTAAAAAAAAAAATAATAATACAAAAATTAGCTGGGCGTAGTGATGCACACCTGTAGTCCCAGCTACTTAGGAGACTGAGGCAGGAGAATCGCTTGAACTCGGGAGGCAGAAGTTGCAGTGAGCCGAGATCACACCACTGCACTCCAGCCTGGCAACAGAGTAAGAACCCATCTCAAAAAAAAAAAAAAAAAAAAAAGAAAAGAAATGTGATCTTAGGCCACGGGTCTGTATGATGAAGTCTCTGCATATTGGTGAAGAGCACCTGGAAATTTGACAAAACCTTCTTTCTTAGTGTAGATCATGACCAAAAAGGGGAGAATAGGGGGGCTTAGCCTCTTCAATGGGTATGTGATTAAAGTAAAATCTCTCTTAAAAAAATGGGATTATCCCAGCAACTGACGAAATTGAGCATGGAAAAGCAGTGGTTGCAGCTTGGAAGTCTATAGCTAGAAGGGGTAGAATTCTTCATCTGCACGTCACACATCAGAAGGTCTGTTTACTACTTGAAGGGTGAATGTGGGGTATGCGTCAATGTTACTTTCTGAAATTTCCTGAAAAAAAAAATGTGGCTTTTTGACCTAAGATAACTATCTCTAGCTCAGCCAGTTCTGATTCCATACTCACCATGTCAGAGACCCTGCTTCTCTCATTCCCACACCATCATTAGCAATCTCTTCAACAAAAACATCCTGTCTCTCAGTGTTAAGAGGTGTTTATTCTGCACTGGATGAAAGACCAAGATGGTACTGCAGAACTTAAATCATTCTGAATTGGAAAGAAAGATCAGAATAATAAGAATAAACAGAGAAAGACATTTCATTCAGTTATTCTTTCTTATTTTTGGACAGCAACAAAGACAGACACACACAACCCTTTAATTAACTGTCCTACCATATATGAAAAAGGTCTTCTGGGTGTGGTCGCTCACATTTGTAATTCCAGCATTTTGGGAGGCTAAGGTGGGAAGATCACCTGAACCCAGGAGTTGAAGACCAGCCTGGGCCACATGGTGATACACCATCTCTACAAAATTTTTTTTAAAAAATCAGCTGTGCATCATGGCATGTGCCTGTGGTCCCAGGTACTTGGGAGGCTGAAGTGGGAGGACTGCTTGATCCTGGGAGGTTGAGACTGCAGTGAGCCATATTTGTGCCACTGCACTACAGCCTGGGTGACAGAGTGAGACAGAGGGAGACCCTCAAGATACTCAAAATGGTTCATATCACTTCATTATGATTATAAGCATGACTCAGGATAGAATAATGTATTAGTAAGCTTAAGTTCTGGATTCTGGATTTCTTGAAGGAATTCCTAAGGGATAGGACTTCAAGGTGAACTTTTGATGTCATCTAGCAGGAAGTATTGTAAGTGATGCAAGGACTACTTCTGGGCCTTCATATGCATTTTCTGAAATAGTTTCAGTGTCTACAGTTTTACCTCTTCCTAGGAAGAAAAAAAGAGTTCTCTGAATTAGGGAAGAGATTAGGATACAGGCATATCTTGAGCCAATAAATTGATTTTGCAGAATCCATAGAAGTCTAAACTTTAGTATTTATAGTTTCTATTAATCCCCCAAAGAACTTCTCTGCCTTTATTCTGAAATAATCACTTGGAACTAAGTACTATGCTTTGTCAAGAAAAAAAGAAAGACATATTTCTAGGGAGAGTAAAATAGGGAGAAAATAATAGGAATTCATGTATGTATTTATTATTTGGAAAAGTATTTTAATTTATGTATTTATGTCTTCATTTTAAAATACCTTATTCAGGCTTAAAGCTATCTGCAATGAAATGTGAACCTTCACTTAAGTAATTTGCAGTGAAGATGGCTTCAAAAACAGAATTCCAACATAGTAAAAAGATACTTGAATTTAAAACTTGAAAATCAATCTTGACTTGAACATTTAAGAGATTTTTTTTTGGGAAACACCCCTTAACATCTCTGAGACTCAGTTTACTTTAAAAGCTGCAGTTACTAATTTTATTTATATCAAAAATTACAGTAAGGATTAAGCACAATCATGCTATAAATACAAAGCATTTCCATGAAATGTAGCAAACATTCATTACTTACAATTTGTTTTAAATTATACCATTAAAAGGCTCACCTATGTTTTTTCTTGACCTGGAACAAGAGTACAAATGGAAATTGACATGCTTAAATATTGAGGCATATAACAAAGCCATCAGATGTTACATAAAATTTGTATATTTTTGACAAATATAACTTTAAATAATAAAATCAAACGTTTGTACAATGTTGTAGTTCTTATATGACCAAAACTGACTCAGTATCAGGGACAACTGAAGTTATTATCGCATATGCCCAGACAGTCTTTGGGGTCTAGTGATATTTGCATTTGTTTGTTAAAATATAAGCTTTCCCATGAATTGTGTGATATTGAGAGTTATATCATAAATAATTTTAAAATAAAATGTAAATTATTAAAGACTGCTAGAGTCATCTTAAAAGAACTCAGGATTCAACTTCAGAAGGCTCCCACTGGCCAAATGCAGGAAATTGTGAGCATTACTAAGAGTAATAACTTGAGTAGATGAAAATGTATTAAATATTAATAAATGCATAAGTTAAAATGATTCTTACAATCATGATTTTGAAAGGTGCTAGGGATCTATATTATTATTTTAAAATTAGTAAATAAAGAGAAAGAATTACCATCTATCTTGCCATGTATCCTGCCTTACCTGTATGTAAAATGTACCAGAGGCTACCAAATAGCAGGTGAGAGAAATTTTCTGCATGGATATACTAAATGAAGGAAGAATATAATGGATTTAGAATATTACCGTTGTGCAACCTCTACTGAGCTAAGACTTCTAGATTTGAACATCCAGTGCAGCTAATCCCATAAACAGAATGGTTGCCGGGGTTTATGTGCCTCTTGAAGAAAGAAGATAAAATCACCAATGTAGCATTCTTTCAAACAAACAAGCAGTTGGTTATGATCAAACCTGTAGTTCATATTCAACCACAGATTTACAGGAAATACAAAGAACAGAGTTAAATTACACCACGGAGATGTAATTAACAAAATCTAACAAAATTAACAAAATGCTGTCAAAAGTAGTAGTTACTATTAGCTACGTGCCACATACAGCTATTTAAATGTAAGTTTAACATTAAAAAAGCCCTTAATTCTTTAGAAACACTCTCCACATTTTTTTCAAGCACTCAATAGCCATATGCAGCTAGTGGTGATCATATTCAACAGCCCAGAACATTTCTATCATTGCAGAAAGTTCTACTGGACAGTCTTAATTTAAACTGTACAAAACACAGCAAGACAAACAGTTTCTAAAACAATGAGAGAGTGAAGAAAGAGAGAGAAGAAGAACAAAAGCAAATGAGATAAACAAATTTATAAATACTCATAAGATACATCAGTTGTGATCTGTGCAACATTGGGATCCCAGTTAAAGGAACTATAAAATAAATATAAGTTATAACATTTATGAAGACATTGGAATTTCTAAACTGACTGGATATTTCATGATATTAGGTAACTGTTGTTAATCTATTTTAGATGTAAAATTAAACATAATTCTAATATTTTAATGTTATTAAAGATGAAAGGATGAAATAGTTTAAATTTTTGTCTAAGTAATATAGGTGAGTGGATGATGGTGTTTATATGGAAGGAGTTTTAAGGATGGGTGATGAGTACATGGGAATTGTAATACTTTTGTTTCTCCATCGTAAACCAATAAAGAATAAAATATAATGCAATTGATTCAACATATACAAATTTAGATATATAGTCATAAATGGTTGCAATGAACTAATGATTGCATTTCCCCTAAAATTCATTTGTTGAAACCTTAATCCCAACATAGTGGTATTTGGAGATAGGGTCTTTGGAAGGTAATTAGTTCATGAGAGTGAAATCATCATGAATTGGATTAATGCCCTTGAAAGAAGAATCAAAGAGCTAGATCACTCACTTTCTGCCATGTGGGGTTACAAGGAGAGGTCAGCAGTCCAGTCAGGGAGAATAAATAATATACATGTTATCTGAGGAGGACATATACCTTTAATCAATTTACCTTTTCTCTTACTTAAGCTTCCTCCTCTTCCCACCACTGAATTCTATCCTGTACCTCAGAAGTAGGGCTATTCATGGTGTAGGCAGTGGCACATTTCATAAACAGTTATGGTGTTTAGATTCAGTCATTTTTTTTACATTAGTCAAGAATATGGAGAGACATGTCTTTGTAGCAGGCATTATTTCATATATTCTTGGCCAGAATTAAGTCACATGTGCATACCTAAGCCTATCACTTGTTAAGAAGGGCAGAAACGGCTTGACTGGCTTAAACTAAAGAAGTATTTACAATGCCCGATCTTGAATAAGAGCAGTATTCTCATAGTAGGAAGGAAGGGAACAGTGGGAATGTAGAATGCAGCTAGGTAAGCAACAATATTTTCCAGACTCACCCAGATTCTATTACATAGCATCTGAACACATTAGAAATGACTATAAATGATGAAATGTTGCAGAAAAACACAAATTACATTTCGTTTGTAGTAATGAAATGAATGGGAATCACTCTACAATTGGTTCAATGTGTTATTTGTTGAAATGATCCACCCAAGAAATAGTCTAACCCTAGATACAGTAAAAAAATATATATATGATTATAATCATGACGATCCTCCAGCTCACCATTATCGCTGTCATCATCATCACAATCATCATCTCAATGTTTTAAGAAAATTTTAACACTTTCATAATCTCTTCAAATCAAAGGTCAATAAATATTTCCTGTAAAAGACTAGACACTTAGGATTTGCACACCATATGTTTTTTATTGCAATTATTCAACTCGGTAGTTAGAGCTTGAATACAGTTATAGGCAATTCATGGCAAATGAACATAGCTGTGAGTTAATCAACTTTATTTATGGATACTTCAATTTGAATTTTATATAATTTTTATGTATCAAGAAATATTCTGTTAGCCCACTGGAGTGCAAGCTCTTGAAAGTCAGATCATGTACTAACTCATTTTTATGTCCTACAAAGTGTCATAAAACAGATTAAAAATAATTTTTGTTTTTTGAATGCAGAATAATATAGTAAGTGTAGATGTAGCTCCCTAAGATAACATGGTCAAAATCTGGAGACAGGGGGCCCTTTAGTCACCCTCTACTCTCTGTCAATTGCATTTCTGTGCAAAGTCAGTCAGTCAGTAAGTCCTGTATCTACCCACCTACCAAAGCACTTAGGCCCTTTCCTATATATAATATAAATATTTAATTATCTGTTAATTACCTCTTTTAAACCCATTGTGTGTCAGTTTATGCCACGAGCAGCAAACTCCTGGGGATAGGTTTAGGATTTTAAAACTGTCTTTGGATTGATTGCTTGCATGTCTAATGAAAGACAATTGGCCCCACTAGCTGCAATGTCTTTGACCTGTACCATATTAACTGCAGGAAAAAAAAATTGACTTTTTCAAGAAACAAAACTCTTCTGTATAATTAAAGAGTATTCTCTTGGTCATACTCTTTGCAAGTAAAGGTGATTGAAAGCAAGAATACCACGGGGAGAAAAATCATGGTAAATGCAGTGACTAAGAAAAGCAAGAAATTATGGCCAATCATTTTGCATTAACATAATATTAGAAGCAACAAGTAAAGTAGTACAAAATGAACGGATGATTTTTTTTCTCAGTATTGGCACTCAGTTGGAAAGTTGTATGCAAAAACACATAGGATTCTTGACACTGATATAATGTGCTAAGTGATCACTCTGGACTTAAAGGTCCTTAAGGGCTGAGTATGTAGATGTCTCACAATTGTACATTTAGCTCCTAGCAAATTCTTTACATAAAGTCCACATGAGATACAAAATTGAATGAATAGTCATGCACCATTATGTGGTTAACATATGTTTTTGCAGATTTCATAATTTTTTTGCTGAAAAAAATTACTGTCCCCATTTTATATATGAAATAACTAACATTCAGGTTTTTTTTTGCCAATGGCAACAAAATCGTGATAAATCTAATATTCAAGAATAAATCTGTTATTCTAAGACTCCTTTGAATCAACCTACATAATTCTCTTAAATACCTATTCAAGGAAGAATGTTGGCTTTAAGGTTATTTGAAAGCTAAGAGGCACATTGATAAAATAATAAAAGGTTTTTCATAGAGTAGTGAAATATGCTGTCTTGGAAGGGGTTGTGATTCCCATCATGGATAATTAATAAATGAAGCTCTGGAACCACTTACTAATAAAATAATTGTAACAAAGTAAAAATAATAAGATAATAAGAAAGCAAAAATCATGAAAATATGCAAAATTTATGTTAAATAAGTACTTTTCTCATTTAATCATTATACCAACACCCTGAGGTGATACTAATTGGATCTCCCACTTCAGAAAACTTTGAACATTGAGAAACTCCAGCTTTAATGATAATGAGTAACTATGTGAGTTATAAATATGACATAGTTAATAGGTAGGGAGGCAAGTAGCGAAACTTATTACCAAGTAGCAAACCTTGGTGTATTTTGGATTTGGGGGCTCAGATTTAAATTCATGTTCACGTAATTTTAACACGGATGTCTCGAGAAAAACTGTTCTTACCCAAAGTGTTCATTTGAGTCACTGGAATTAGATATGAGCCTTCTAAAATTTTCTCTAGGGTGTGTGTGTGTGTGTGTGTGTGTGTGTGTGCGCATGTGTGTGTGTTTATTCTAAAGTCTGGCAGATACTTTTAGTGTATGTTAGAGCAGTAGATCTCAATCATTTTGATTTCAGTACACATTTACACTCCTAAAAATTATTGACAGCTACAAAGTACTTTTGTATAGATAAAAAAGTCTACCAAAGTGTGTGTGTGTATATATATTATTGTATATATTATATAATTTTAATTTTCTATATTATATATAAATGTAATATATATTAATATATATTTTAATTATATATAATATAGAAAATTTAAATTAACCATGAGCAAATTTTAAAATATTTACTATTCTATTTGAAAATAACAAAAATAGATCCACTACCCATTAATTCATTATTAGTAAAATTAATTGTATTTTCCAAAAAAGAAAATATATAGTAGGAATAATTGCATTATTTTACATTTTTATAAATTATACTAGTTTGGGACTTAAGACAATTCAATTGCTATAGCTGTTCCGCATTCAAATTCTAGCCTAGGTTACTTTGGTGGGGGTGAAAATTTGACCTCACATAGATATGTAGTTGGAAAGGGAAGAATAAATTTAATAATCTTCTAAGATAGTTGTGGCTATTCTTCCTAAGTACCATACAAAAATTCAACAACTATAAATTTCTTAAAGGTTAGTTACAATGTGGAGTCTGATTCCATATCATAAAGTTTTTGTTCTGTTTTATTTTTAAATTCATTAAACTATCTTGCGTTTTGAATGGATCTTATACCCATGTTTTATTTTATAACACAAACATTTGTCATTTGGAAAACAGTGCTTCATTGAGTAATGTTTATCTTCCAAATGTTGACACATTTTATTATAATACATCAAAAAAATTGCATTCATCAATTTCACCACCAATCTCATCAGATGTTTTGAGTATTGAGAAGCTATCAGGTCATAGTGGGACACATACATTTTCCAAAATCCTAAGTTTTCTTGAATGCTAAAATTTTATTATTGGCATCAAATAATGCTAACTGTCTTAACAGAAATGGTAAACTTAAATCATTCATTTTTTTAGAAAGTTTCTGACAGTTACCCAAAAGTAAATAACTATAGTTTGTCAGTTGTTCCTTAAACCATAGAAGATTTCTGTAAACAAAAGCAGCTATTTTGACTCAGGACTCAAGCCATTGCCTGGTGATTTTCCACAAGCTGTCTGCCATATTTTCGAAGGTAACATATATTTTATGCATGCTTTTAATTTCATTACATATACTATTAAAGATACAAACTTAAAGATTGACCTTTAAAAAACATAATATTTTACTGCTTCATCCAGGACATTAAGTGAAACTTTTAATGCAAATTAGTGGCTTTGAAGAATGCAAAGATGGATAAAACAGCTTAGTGCCACTACCTTGATCTGCGTTAGAGCACCCAGTTTTGCCCATTGCTACTGTCATTACAAATTATCTACACAGTAAAAAGCAAATATTATTATGAAAATAGTTTGGCTTTATAGATCTCTTAAAGGAAGGTGGGAATTCCCAAATTTCAGTAGAACACATGTTCATAACTTTTTTCTTAGAGCAATTATCTTTAGCCTTTCTAAATTGTGACATTCTATAATTTTGATAAAATTTAATTTGGTGCTTCTTTTGCCTTGGGTAAATCTAATACAATCTTTTGCACATTTCCAGCGGCATGCTAAAATTCAGTCATCTGAGCATTCAAAAGGTAATCATAAGCATTTCTTCTTAATTTTGAATTCAGTTCAGTGATATAATATTGGTAGCTTAAAATTAGTCGTTGTGAAAATATTTATACCACAAAATTGAGAAATGCTACATACAGATGAGAGCATTTTGCTTCTGGGAACCTGGTTTTTAAACATTTATCTATACACCTTGGATGCATCATTAATATAGCTCGCATCATCACTATTAACAGCATATTAGTGTCATCTCAGATGACTCTTTACCTAGATTTAGACACATATGAGCAGTTCAGGGATGCAACTGTTATGGGAGAGTTGTGATGACTATGACTTAGGAAAATCCATATTCTCCATTTGCATCTACCTTTTCATGCCTGTGGTATTTAACCAGGATATATAGTGCAAATGGATACTCTTTTAAACAATTCATACCATCTCATTCCATAGATTATTTATTTGCTTAATTATAAAACAATAAAAACATTTCCAGATATTTTGACTCAGCCACATGTGATGAGCAGTGGTTTAGAATTAAAAATAAAAATCATCCCCAATGTGAAATCATAGGTCCAATCCATTAGTTGATAGAGAGAACTCATAAACCAAAATATAGAATTTAATTATGAATAACATTTATTATTAAATAGTGAGGTAGTTCTCCAGGTATGCATGTGAAAACACAGAAGGTGCTATCAGTGGAATAATTCTTGCCTGTTGTAGGTTTATTTACAGAGTGACCCTATTTAAGCCACTAAACTTTTTTGATATTTTGCATTCTTATTTATAAAATGGCATGGAATAATGTAAATTCAGAAAGGTAATCCTGAATATAATGCTTATATTCTTTTTTTTTTCACCTGGTTAATGCCTACTTATTATTTAAAAACCTCCTCATAGGTTACCTCCCTGAAGAAACATTCTGACTACTCCCTGATTAAAGAGCACACACATATTTCCACTCTATATCCTGCCTCTTTATTGCATTGTCTGTATTTACTTTACTGTGAGCTTCTTGAAGACAGAGACTGTGCTTCTTCTCTCTGAATCTTTACGGCCTAACAGAGTGTTTAACACATAGTAGGTGTTCGATAAATATTTTATGAATATATAAGTGAGTGGTTATTTTGATGAAAAAATTCATCAAAATAATGAAAATAAAGGCTCAAGTTATCTGCTTACTTCCTTGTAATTGCAAGACTGTAGATGAATAAGCAAATGATCCTTTCTTCTCCTATTACCAAATCAGGCATATTTTCCCATTTTTAAAGAATATTGCCTTTCTTTTACAGATGTCTGTAAGATAGATATAGGTGACTCTGAGTAACTAATGTATTAAAACAGAGGCATGACACACATCACGAACAGATCCTGCCTGAACATTTTCAAATGCCTTTTAGAAGCCCTTTACTATGGGAATTTTTTTTTAGTGCATTTAAGATTAATGGTTGTTTTCCTATATTCATGTTCTATTTGTGAAAACAGATGGAATTTTAAGCATTAAAGCTATAATAAATTTGTTACTTTCTATGACAAAGTATTTATTATATGCTACCAGAAGAATATAGATCTGAAAAGTTGACTTTTAAGTAGTTTTCAGGCATAGATACTTGATTTATTTATTGAGGTAAAAAGTAATGCTGTAAGCTATTGCAACAGTAAACTATATTTCTATTTGCCTGATAATCCCTTTTATTAGCCATGGAACTGTAGATGTATGGGAAGAACATTATTTTATCTATAGGAGGAATTCTTCTTCATTAAATTCATGTTTTCAAAAAGAAGAGATTATTTACTTTTCACTGGAAACAACTACAGGGTCCACTCAAAAGCAAATTGTGTTCTCAGTGCAGAGATATTAAATTGATATGAATAGGCATTCTATTCTTGAGCAACTGATTCTGTTGGTTCAGTTATTGCTCCACCTTTGGAATATTGCAGAATCAATGACCTAAAAGGTTTCTTAGTCTCTGGTATTTATGGTTTGGGTTTTTAGTTGCTTTAAAAAAAGTATGATGGTTTCCCCTTAGAATCTTTACTCTGCCATTGTTTTACAGCTTGGAAAAAGCTCTGAATTGATTTTTAAGAAAAGCAAAGAGAAAATGGCAGATTTAGGTTATGACGTGTATCAGAATATTCAAACAGCCCAGAGTTACCATGTTTTAGAGTAGATATATACTTAAGTTTTGAAATCTTTTGTTAAAGAAAGCTTTCCTTCCTTTCTTCCTCTTTCTCTTTCCTTCCCCTTCCTTCCCTCCTTCCCTCCCTTCCCCTTCCCCTGCCCCTCCCCTCTCCACTCCCCCTCCCCCTCCTCTTCCTTCTTTCCTTCCTTCTTATGTGATTTACCAACCAGTTTTCATCTTCTTTATCTAAAAATTCCAAGTGAAGTCAAATGAAATATACCAGGATCTCCAACTGGAGGTAATATATGTAGCAGTACTTTGTGAGCTATCAAGCTCTACAAAAAGAGGACAAGCTAATTATATCTATTCATATGTTTAATTACTGATGCTCTTAAAGCCGTAGGGTTGGAGGAGGTACCGCAAATTCTAAATTTAGAGAATAGCTTCTAGGAAGGAAAAAAAGAGAGAGAGAGAGAGAAAGAATATGGCAAAGAAATGGCTCAGAAAACATTATTCAACATAATCCAATTAAATAACATTTTATTACTATGTATAATATTACATATAACTGCTTAAATGGGAGGCTGTTCCCCAACAGTGGAAGAAAAGTTCTCCAGTGTTATATCTCAGCATTTATGCTACAGATTACATCCCCAAATACTGTGAGGTTCTTCATGGAATTTATCATTGCTCTTCAGCTTCAACTGTCTGTTGATATCTTAGAGTCTCTTAAGTTCTCAAGGTTTATAAATTCTCCAATTCAAAAGTTATCTAAAGAATATTAGACCTGTGGTTGGCAGGCACAGGTTTTCCTTCTTTAGCTGTGTGTTGCTGGATACGAAACTTAAGAAGCATTAATTCTACAATTGTTTTCTTATCTGTAAAATAGCAATAATATTACCCAAGTCATAGGTTAGTTACAGAGTTTCTGTGAGATGTTTATAACACATATTATTGATGGCGGACAACAGTTGTTCAATAAATACTAAATTCCTTAAGAACCCTGACTGTTTAATTCAAACTTCAGCCACATTATTTATTTCCAGCCTGGCTTTTGTCTTTTTCTTCCCTTATTTCCTTTCTTCCTTCTTTCCTCCCTCCCTGCCTCCCTCTCTGCCTCTCTCTTTTTTCCTCCCCTTCCTTCCTCCCTCTCTCCCTCCCTTTGTCTTTCCTTCTTAGGTATATTCACATGTCTTCTACACTACTTCTTTCAATTTGGTTCATGCTTGTCATAATCCTGCCTGGGTTATTTTTCATTGTTTTCTCATAGAATGGGTTAATGTCCTTACATTTGTGTGAGCTAAAGTTTTGAAGAACTTAAACCAGGTACGTATTTTTTTTTGGTAATTTAAGTGGTTAGAGAAAGGCTTTGAGGTAGGAGTATAAATTCACACAAGGCTGTATACAGCCTTCTTTTGATGGCCCATATTTCCATCTCTTTCTGCAATTTTGTTAAATATCCTGTACAAAGGTTCCTTTGTACTAATGTGAGGTTTGTTCTACCTGTGAATGTGTGTGGGATGCCACTGTGCTACATACTATTCTCTACCAATTACTGAGTAGCCTTAAGAAATGACAAGCTCCTAAGAGTTCCTCCCATCTCCACTGGGATCTTGTAGCAGTCACTGACCCTACGGCTTGCTAGTCCTGAGACATTTTCCCTTTTTTTATTTCAAGTTGCCTACTTAACAGTTTGACCTGGTTTTCTACAGACTGCAAGATATTAATAAAAATTAAAAATTGTTTTGAGTTTCTTTTCAGCAATATTGATGAGGAGAAGAGAGTTTGTACATGAATAAGAAAAAGAGCCATGTTGAATCCCTTACTATTTTTGTTATTGGACGGAGTTCATGCCTTAACTTTGTTTTTCTGTTTGTTTTTTGTTTGTTTGTTTTCCTGTTGATGGGTTTTTGTGATTTTTTTGACTCGTTGGTAACTAGTTTATACAATTGAATTAGATTCTAGAGAAGGAGGTTTTAAGCTTAAGCTCCACTTATATTTTATTCAAAAGTCCAACCAATGTAAGTTTTGACCTAAAGAACTAAAGACTATACCAATTTTATTCAACTTAAGGACTATATCAACTTTATTCAGCCAGAATAATACCTAAATATATTAATTTAGATGTTATAATAAGCTCACTGGCTCTAAAAATGTATGCATGGACAACATCATTAGTTATTTTATCTACACTATTAAAAATACTACCAAATCTAGTATTTAGCTGATTATTACTTTACAGAAGGATACAAGGAAACTGAAAATGCACAAACTAAAATAGTCTCTTGCATTGTTTACAATCCCATTAAACAGAAGTTGTATTCCTCTGCTAATTCTAGGTTAATAATAAAGGAAACCCATAAGTTTGATACATAGTAGAATATTCTGTTTGAAATATTTTAATTGCTATAAAGTGTATTTGCCATTCAAAAGGATGGTATATGTTGTAAAAATATCACTAGACATGTTGACAGAAGACCCAGCTGTGTGTATAACCATTGACACTTACCAGGTTTTCTTGGGCATTTCGCTAAACCTTTCTTTGAGCTTCAGTTTTCTACTTTAGAGAACAAAGTTATTGATCTTAAAATCACTTTCATTTCTAAAATTTTATGACTTCATGATTTTTATGGTTCCTTCCAAAGGAAAGTATATGATTTATGTCTCTTTACATTAAAAAGTCTTTTTCTCCTGAGATTTATTTCAGATATTCACCTAAAAATCACCTATGTGAGACTTTCTTTTAAAACATTTTCTTAAGATCTTTTCCTTCATATCTCCCACTGACCTTTCATTCTCTTTGCAATTCCTTTTTATCCTCCTCTTGTCTGACTACAGTGAAACCATATTTACTTTCCCTTTGCTAATGCAAATTCTGCTTCCTCTCTCTTCATCCTTTGTTCCCGCTCCACATGTGGTTTTTTTACCTTGCCATATGAAAGTCACGCTCACCAAGCATATTTCCCTAATCTACTTTTGTCTGTAAAGTGGATTATGAAATTTTTGAATAAAGGCATTATACCAGAACATGCTGAACTGCATAGCATTTAACTCTTCTGAAGGAAAGAACTCTATTCATGGCAGTATTCAAAAATAGACCTGAATTTCAGGAAAGAAAAATGAACTAGGCTAGGAAAGATAGGTTTTTCCTCATAGGGGTTACCACAGTCTTTATAGCATTCTAGTTGGTTAGTAGGAAGCTTTGAAAAATAACAGCATGTTCTTTCCTATCAGCTGCTAGTTTAGGTCATTTTCAAAGAAACCCCCGTGTACCCAGAATCCTAACCAATTCATAACCCCATGATTTTATGTTGTGGTACCAGCCACATCTGTAGCCCTGGCAAGATTTATCTTCTCACTGTTACTTTTTAACTTTAATAACCTTAGTGCCCAGAGGTCAAAAGATTATTTGATATTGAAAGAGAGTGAGCCTACTTGTCAGATTTTCTCAGTGCTCTTTTATCTAACTGCCCTGCTATTATCACCAAAGTGTTATACCAATCTTTAATTTTTCCACAGAATAAATTTTCCACATCAGCTTGCTACGTTCTCACTGTCTTAACACAATTCCATGAAGCTTGTCCTGTTTTCTTTTCCAACTGAAAGAATAAAGATAAAATACAACTAAGAGATCAGCAAATTAAGAAACTAAAAATTCCTGACCTGGTCTGGACCTCTAAATTCCCAAGTAAAAATTTGCATTTCATGTTTCTGACTATGTCTTTTTAGCCACCATCCAAATAAATTCACCGGGTAGTATTTTGCACTGGGTAAATACACAGCTTCTTTGCTGCTTCTTTATTTTTAACAATGTCAGTTCTGAGAACAAGGCGACCAGGTAAGTAGTGTGATTTTGCTTAAATAATGTTGTACTGTACCCAGAATTGTGTGTTTGATTAATGTGTCTGGTAACCCTGTTGCTGCTGCTGCTCCTGCTGAGTTGGGACCGTTAACATTAAAAATAAAATAACTCACAATAACCAGGAAGGTTTTATTATTAAGTCATTTTTTTGTAGAACAGTGAAGTCAATGACAGAAGCATGAGTTTTGTAAAGTTGGTTAGGTGTAGGGATTTAGCAGCATAATAACATGTTCAGTTAAATTCCTTACATTAGATCCTTGGATATGTTGCGTAAAATTAAGATAAATTTTAAATAAATACAATTGTGATGGAGATCATTCTCTCTCTGTATTAATTCATCCCTTTCTCTTTTTAGTGATGAAACTTCCTAAGTCTTACCTGTGGGCCACCAGCTACCTGTCCTAGTTTTCAATCTTCCTTCAGTTTAGATGTGGTCGTGTGTAGGTTGCTTTTACAATAAAATTGTAACTATGAGTTTGAATTAGAAATTTAAGTGTAATTCATAATGCATATTTTCTTTTCTTTTTCTATTTAGAGAGGGAGTCTCATTCTGTCGCCCAAGCTGGAGTGCAGTGGAGCGATCTCGGCTTACTGCAACCTCTGCCTCCTGGGTTCAAGCAATTCTCTGCCTCAGCCTCACAAGTAACTGGGATTACAGGAACCCACCACCACACCCAACTAACTTTTCTTTTTCTTTTTTCTTTTTTTTTTTTTTTTTTGGTATTTTTAGTAGAGACAAGATTTCACCATCTCTATCAGGCTGGTCTTTGACTCCTGACCTTTTGATCTACCTGCCTTGGCCTCCCAAAGTGCTGGGATTATAGGCGTGAGCCACAGTACCCGGCCCTCTTTCTTTCTTTTTCTTAAAGACAGGGTCTTGGTCTGTCGCCCAGACTGCAATACAGTGGTATGACTACAGCTCACTGCAACCTCAACTTCCTGGTCTCAAGTGATCTTCCCACCTCAGCCTCCTGAGTAGTTGGGACCACAAGCACATGCCAACTATTCCAGCCATGTTTTTTAGTTTTTGTAGAGACAGGGACATAATGCACTTAAAAAATATTTAAAAGTGTTTGTTTAGAAAGTGCTTAGTTGTTTAAGTGATAGTAATTCTTTATTTATAATATTTTAATGACATTTTTTCTTCTAGTAATTATTTCAGCACAGAAACATATATAGACTTAAGAAATGTGTACAAACTGAATCGGCTGCCATTAGAATGTTAAGATATTATTTCTATTTTTTGATTCTTTTAATTTTTTAAAATTCTTACAACTTAAAATATTTATAGTCCATTTTTCACAGCTTTATTAAGAAACAAATCACTGGACATATTTAATGTATACAATTTGATGAGCTCAGACAAATGCCAACAATGTAAAATTATCACCATAATCAAGGAATACACATGTCCAACACCATCCAATGTTTCTTTGTGTCCCCTTGCTTGTGGGAGTGAGTGTCTGGTAGGAATATAACATGAGCTTGCAGCTCTTTCTTACCAACTTTTGAAATATACAATATCATATTGTTAACTCTAGGCACTATGCTATACAGCAAATCTCTATAACTTATTTATCTTGCAAAATTACAATTTTATACCTATTGAATTCTTCATTTTCCAACTCTCCAGACCTTGGCAATTATTATTATATTGTCTGCTTCTATGAATTCAAGTGTTCTATATACTTCACATAATTAGAATCATGCATTATATTTTTCTCGTGTGAGTAGCTTATTTCACTTAGCATAATGTCTTCCGGGTTCATCCTTGTTGTTGCAAATAGCAGAATTTCCTTTCTTTTTAAGGCTGAATAAGAATCCATTAAATGCATATATCAAATGCTTCTTTATCCATTTATTTGTCAAAGGACACTTAGGTTGTTTTTATATCTTAGCTGTTGTGAATAATGTTACAGTAAACATGGGGCAGAGATGCAGATATCTCTTTGTGACCCTGATTTCAATTTCTTGGGATATATAACCAGAAGTGGGACTTCTGGATGGTATGGTAGTTCTATTTTTAATTTTTTAAGGAGCTTCCATATTATTTTCCATAGCCGTTGCACCATTTTACAATACTACTAACACCGTATAACGGTTCCAATTTTTCTACCTTGTTGCCAGCACTTAACTTTTGTTTCTTTTTTTGATAGTAGACACCCAAAAAGGTATGAGGTGATATCATTCATTGTAGTTTCAATTTGCATTTCCCTATTGATTAGACACTTTGAACTTTTTTTTATACACCTGCTGGCCATTTCTGTGTCTTCTTTGGAGAGATGTCTATCAGGGTACATGCCCATTTTTAAATTCAGGTTTCTCGTCTTTTTGCTATCGATTTGGATGAGTTCCTTACATATTTTTGAAATGTACCCTTTATCAGATGTATGTTTTGCAAAGATTTCCTCATCTTTTATATGTTGCCTTTCAATCTATTGTTTTCTTTGTTGCACAAGCGTTTTTTTGGTTCGACATAGTCCCATTTCTCTATTTTTGCTTTTATGTTCTATGCTTTTAGTGTCATATTCAAGAAATCTTTGCCAATAACAATGCCAAGAAGGTATTCCCCCGTGTTTTCTTCTAGAAGTTTTACAGTTGAGGTCTTAAGTTTAAGTCTTCAGTCAATTCTGGTTTGATTTTTGTGAATGGTATAAGGTAGATATTTATTTTTGTTTTTTTTTGTGGGTAGTATCTAGTTTTCCCAGTTCTATTTTTTTTAAGAGATTATCCTTCTTTGCCCATGTGTATCCTTGGAACTGTTGCTAAAGATGAATTGACCATATTTACATGGATTTATTTCTGGTCTCTTTATTTCGTTCCATTTTATACATCTGTCTTTGTGCTAGTACTGCACTGTTTTAATTACTATAGTTTCTACCACTTCCATTCTGCAAAGTCCTGGAAGTCTGAGCCAGAGCAGTTAGGTAAGAGAAAGAAAAAGAATCCAAGTTGTAAAGGAAAAGAATGAAATATTCTCCATTTGCAGATGGCATCATTTTATGTGTAGAGTACCCTAAAACTCCACTTACACAAAATGTTAGAACTAATAAACAAACTGAGTAAATATGCAGGATATAAAATCAATGTACAAAAATTAGTTGTATTTCAAAATATTAACAAGGAACCATTCTAAAAATAAGTCAAAAAACAGTTCCATTTACAATAGCATAA